>CM060950.1:461152338-461388690 GCA_030765055.1 Mantis religiosa | reverse complement strand
TATAAACTTATTGCACATAATGCTGTTTCTTCTCTTATAATCCATTGTATCCCAATTTTGCATATTACTAACTTAGTAACCAATCTGTGAGTACATTCATATCACTAATTTTGAGTTCACTAGAAGCTAATTTTCGAAAAGGCTAGTGCCCTTTCCTTCCGATGGATAAACCCATATCATAATATTGCGTTATAATGAAATGACATGTGTGGTGTTTAACGCCCACTTTTACTACTTATGGCATGGCAGGCGGTGACACTGATGGAGTGTCACTGAGAAGAAGATGCTTAAGAAGAAGGAGAAGGAGTTGTTAAGAAGACAGCATCATAATCTGGGTACCGAAGGCAAGCAGGATTGATGAGTGTAACGAAACCCACACATTGGAAACCAAAACGCATACCACTAGTCTGGAACCAAACTATACAGAATTAATTATTACATGCAAATAATCGTCAGCATGTTACACATCTACAATTGTAAACCATATATTTGTAAAATAGAAACACAAATTAAAGAAGTAAAAATGGTGCAATACTTTTCAACGAAGTCAATTATTTTCACAATGCATTAGCAGATCAACTCGACAAATTGTAGAACAATTCTAGGAAACATTGCTTTGAAGCAGAGAAAAAAGCTGCTTTCCACCTCATTAACTGCAATAGCTTAAATACCAATGTAAAAACGCACACACGCAAACAAACACACTATGTGGAACCAGTTTTCTCTTAGGGTTTCCGCATTATGATCATGGAGTAAAATGAAATTGTGTTTTACACTTCGCTTCGAGGCTTCGAGCTGCTAGTGTCACAGAAGAAAAGAGCAGCCCGACTAGCCTCTTTGAGGTACGAAAAAGGGATCAGAGCCTTCAAAAGCTACTATTTTAGCAAAGTGATTGGGTAGAATAGCAAGGCCATAGCCAACAGTCCTTTAGACTGAGTTTTAGGCGCCCTTTAAGGGTTGACCCTCTGCTATTCGGGCGTTTTGGCGCCCTAGACTTGCTCTATTATACTCTAGTTCTTCCGTTCCTCTTCACATTTCTACCAACACACATTTCTATCATCTTTTCATATACTAGGCATTTGACTCAATGTGGCAGGACGGTCTCCTCCATTGTCTTGTCCACTACAATATCCCAGCATACCTAATACACCTCAGCAACACCTACCTCAAAAACCCTTCCTTTGTCATTGCCAGGGATGAAATCCATTCTCAGCCCTATGGTATTCATGCCGGGGTACCTCAAGGCAGTGTCCTTGGTCCCCTATTATTCCTCACCTACATAAACACCCTCCCTAACCTAATAGGCTGTAACCTATACCTATTCCCTGATGATACCTCATTAACAGTCACAGCAGTAAGCAAGGCACAGCATTACGCTGATATGCTATCTGCCTGGTTCATCACTTGGTGCCTGAAGATAAATGCAACCAAATCTCAGGCAGTCACATTCACCCACCGCACTCTGCAAGACGTACCCAATCTGCATCTGGCTGGAGAACAAGTATAATGGTCCACAGAGGCTACATACCTCGGAGTAAACCTGGATTGGCATCTGACGTGGAAATAACACATCAGCTTCGTGGCAAACAAAGTGTCCAGAAGGATAGCCATGCTGTATCCTATGTATACTAGGAAATCGACAATGAGCCTACATAAGAAATTGCTCATTTACAAGCAAATACTCCGCCCTGCACTAACCTATGCATGCACAGTCTGGGGAGCTGCAGCAAAGTCCCATCTCCACAAACTCCAAGTCCTTCGAAACCGCTGCCTTCGGATAGCAACAGCTTCCGATTGGTGCATCCGAAACGATAATATCCATTCAGACCTTTCCTTCCAAAAAATCACAGACAACATCATTATTATATAAATTGTAACGAACTCTGAACCCTGATGGTAAGCGAGCGTTGCATCATGCTACGTAGCTAGCATAGACAGGTTGATAACTTGACACGCATCGAGTGTGGTTTATATTGGCCAGCTTGGTACTTGACGTAAATAAACACATAACATGAGCTGTCATCCAAATTGAGATATTCAACCATATTTCCTTAAGAATATTTTCCTAATATTATGGCATTGGCTTTCAGGATAAGTTTCATTTTGATTTTTAAAAAAATTAACAAAAATTGCTGTATTTTCTCACATTTTAGTATTCCTCCGCTGTATCTCCAGAATGTTCTTGTGTCGCTACGCATAGAGGAAATCCTTTGTGGTTGGCGTCACTATTTTTGTTGTGCAGTTCTTCATAATGCGTTCTAGGGTATGGTTCAAGAGCAGTTATCCAGGAAATTTTGTTCGAGAATATTCTCGAGGAGGAGGTGGTGGATTTAGCCGGGGACGTGGAGGACGGGGAGATAGCAAGTCCTATAATTGTCATGGATATGGGCATTTCGCTCATGATTGCAGGGAAGAAAAGAAGTGCTACTTATGTAAGGATGTTGTACACATCGTGAGGGATTGCCATCAGAGTTCAGATGGACCATCTTGCTAGTACTGCAAGAAGACAGACCACATTGCTCGTATATGTCCTGAGTCTATAAACAGCTATGGAGGCCGTTCAGGAGGTTCTTGCTACAACTGCAATAAGACAGGCCATCTTGCTCGGAACTGCCCTGGATGATATTCGGTGAAGGTTTGCTATCAGTGTGGAAAAACGTTTCTTATAGGTCGTGAGTGTGACAAGGAGAAAAGTTGAACATGTTATAGAAGAATAGAATACTTATTTTGTACGAAGGCTTTAAAATGTTCCATTGTTTTAAACATACCAAGGGACACTTATAATCAAAGTGTATACTAACAATGTTTTTGAAATGGTAAAACATAAATAAAAAATAAGAAAGAATTTCAGAATACGTTTGTGTTCTTTTTTCTAAACATTGTGGTAAAAATGCGTGTTCTCGGTAGCTGGAGCATTGCCAAAAGCGAAAACTTGTATTCGCTGAAGCTACCAACACTGAGTAACCAAACTAAGAATACTGTATGCGTAAGGAAATTAGCCAGACTAGAGTGGGCAAATAATACTGATTATGATGGTGCTTATTTAAAACAATGTTCTCCAAAACTAAAACCGAAGCCTCTGGTGAATGCAATTTTTAACCTATCTAATAAAAAATATTGGCACTTAAACTGTTTGAATCTTTTAAGGGTTAAAGTTAAAATTTTATAGTTTTTTCATTATGTATAATAATGATAAGGATAACAACAATAATAAATGGAACAAGAATAACAAGAAAAAGTATGTGTTGGTAACATTTAGCTGTCTCGCCATATTTAAGAACTCCATAGTTGGCAGCAGCTTACCAGGATTACATCATCGCTTTTAGCATACGACAGCCACCCAACTGCAGTATGACAAAATAATAATCACACACGCACGCGCACGCGCACACGCACATGCACACGCACACGCACACACACACACACACATTCATATTTCCAAATTCTACAGAGAGAAAATAATCCTGGCCAAAAAGAATTCCCATCCTCCAGTTGGGAATTGAACTCTGGGCTTCTAGATATAGAAGCTAAGAGGTTTCATAAACATATTTATGTAACTGGCTTTCAAACAAAATGTTAATGTGATACAGTATTTGAGTCTCTACTGATTTCTCTCTTAACCGTTTTTCATTAGCGACTCATTCATTTGTGAGTAGAAATGAATACCTTTTTACACTGAGTACATGTTATACTATATTAAATTAAAGCAAAATAACAATATGAGACACATATATGTGCAAGGTTTTTCATATGTGTTCATATTTTCTCTAAATTTTGACTTTCATTAAAAAGTGTTCTGGAATAGTTTTTGAAAGTCAAAGGACAATCCTTTCCCCTTCAAGCATCCAAAACTGAGGCAAACTGGATATACTTTTGATTTTTGGTACTGTAAAGCAGAGAATAATGGGTTTCACTTCTCCTTTTTTGTGTTTTAGCAGCCACTTTTCTTTTAGTAACTTCACCATTACGACTACATTTTTACTGCATCCTTAACACTTTAAACAACAACAGTTGCAGATATAAACATAATCTAAACAAAATAAGGCTGAAACACAAAGCACTTTCTTATAAAGTTTTTCTCACTGTTAAGTTTTACGCCAAGAGAATTTTCTATTTGTTAAGCAGAACTGTTGAACTCTATTACAAAGAATAACATTTAGACATTACGTGTGAAAATGTACTCTCAATATTGCAGTACGTAGTATGTGTAAAGATATTTGATAACAAAATTTGAGAAAATGATACTCATTCCTTTTAATAATGTTGATGTCATGAAGGTGATGCCAAAATTAAGCATTATATTCATTATGTAATTAAACGTAAAATTATTAACACTATTAATTTGAATCCCATTTTTACATATTTTTTGCAGTAGTAAGGTCAATTTTGATACTATTATTGGCCTTTTAGGTAATTTCAGGCCATGAATAAATGAATGAATTTGCCTCTATTTTTGGTTGACATCATTTACAATATTTTACAGTAGTCTAGGAGCTGTGTATAGATCTTAAATTTACGAATTTTACTTAAGAGTTTATATGAACGGAAGGTATCTTTAGCAGAGATCAATCCAGATATTAAAATAAAATATAAATCAAGGAAGCTTAATACTGGTGAATACATTAGCTATAATACAAGTTAATACAATGCTTAATACAAATTTAGGTACAGTAAAAGAAAATATTTGTTCTCCTATAGTACACTGTGACTTCATGGGTTCGTGGAATTAAAAGTCCAATTTGCCAAAATTCTAAATGTTCTTTATTTCCGTAGAAATACACTGTTCAATTCTCATGTAACAACATTACATCACATATACAACACAATCTTCCAAGAACGATGACAATAACAAACAACGTTCTGATCACTTTACAACATCAGCTCTCGTTACAACACTTCACAGCTAATATAAAAGTTATCTGTGGTTGGTTTATTGACACTCGTCACTTACTTTTTCATATATTTATGAGAGACTAGTTTCAAAGGCCCTGGCCTCCATTTTCAATCTCTTTCCAACTGGCATCTGTTGTTGTCTGCTCTCTCTGGTGGTGGAACTATGAACTTTTTTGTCAAATTATCTACTGGCGGGATTTCAAAGTTCATTACGCGATCTTTATTTTTCCAGATGAATATGTTCTCCCATTATTAAATTTTAGATGAGTCGCATTTTTTAACACATCTGCTTCACTTTCGTACCTATTTTGAGGACATGTTTCGCAAATCTTCGCTTGCATCTACGGCTCTTGTGCGACTGACGCTAGATCCAGCGGTGTGGGTAATTCCGGGGTTGTTGCTGCCATCTGTTGATTTAGTGATGAACTGAAAAGTGGGATTCTCTTCTAGCGGGATTTCAAAGTTCATTAGTTGGTTTTTATGTTTTTCTATGTATATCCTCTCCCATATGACGAGTTCACTATGTTTTTGTACGTATTTTAGTAATTCTGTGCTATCTTCAATTTCATGATTTTCAGACCAGAAATGAGCTGCTATTGCGGACTTATCATGAAATTGAAGATAGCACAGAATTACTAAAATACATACAAAAACATAGTGAACTCGTCATATGGGAGAGGATATACATAGAAAAACATAAAAACCAACTAATGAACTTTGAAATCCCGCTAGAAGAGAATCCCACTTTTCAGTTCATCACTAAATCAACAGATGGCAGCAACAACCCCAGAATTACCCACACCGCTGGATCTAGCGTCAGTCGCACAAGAGCCGTAGATGCAAGCGAAGATTTGCGAAACATGTCCTCAAAATAGGTACGAAAGTGAAGCAGATGTGTTAAAAAATGCGACTCATCTAAAATTTAATAATTTTTCGCTTCACTGGGTGTTCCAATACAGTTGAATCTCGATATGTTCTCCCATGTTGTCAATCTGTTTTGGTTTATCACTCCTTTTAATAATTTTGGATTTGGATCAATGTCATGGTTTTCATTCCAAAAATGAAATGCTACTGCTGACTTGTCTTCTTGTTTCAATCTGATGTTTCTAAAGTGTTCTTTGACTCTGGTTTTTAAATTTCTTTTTGTTTGACCTATGTAGCATTTTTCACAATTCTTACAATTTATTTGGTATATTCCAGATTTGTTACCTGAAGGAATTTCATCTTTTGTTTTTGAATTTAGTAATTTTAAAATTGAGTATCTATTAGTAGGTGCCAAGATGATATTTTGTTCCTTGAATATCTTTTTAAATGTATTAAATGTTTTTGGATGATATGTGAATGAACTGAATATGCTGTTGCTTTCTTTTTCTTTAATAAATGTGGTTGCTTCCTTAATGGTTTTCTTTAGTTTAGATTTTCTAATTTTCTTCAACACCAAACTTTTGTTGTATCCGTTTTCTTCTGCTATGTGTATTATTGCTTTTTGTTCCTTGAAATATTCTTCTTTTTCCATGGGTATGTTGACTAGTCTGTGTGTAAGGCTGTTTATTATTGCATGTTTATGTGTAATTGGGTTGTGGCTATTATTTTTTATATAATTTTCTGAATGTGTTGGCTTCCTGTAAATTCCAAATTTTATTTTTGTATCATTCCTGATGATATTTAGATCCAAGAAAGGTAGTTGTCCATTGATTTCCTTGTCTATTGTGAATTTGATAGTCCTTTCTTGCAGATTGAGTAATTTTAATGCATCATCTAAATGTTTACTTGGTACAATTGCAAAGATGTCGTCAACATATCTATACCAAACCTTGAAGATCAATTAAAAAGTCCTTCCCATTGATCTTCAAGGTTTAGTATACATATGTTGACAACATCTTTGCAATTGTACCAAGTAAACATTTAGATGATGCATTAAAATTACTCAATCTGCAAGAAAGGACTATCAAATTCACAATAGAAAAGGAAATCAATGGACAACTACCTTTCTTGGATCTAAATATCATCAGGAATGATACAAAAATAAAATTTGGAATTTACAGGAAGCCAACACATTCAGAAAATTATATAAAAAATAATAGCCACAACCCAATTACACATAAACATGCAATAATAAACAGCCTTACACACAGACTAGTCAACATACCCATGGAAAAAGAAGAATATTTCAAGGAACAAAAAGCAATAATACACATAGCAGAAGAAAACGGATACAACAAAAGTTTGGTGTTGAAGAAAATTAGAAAATCTAAACTAAAGAAAACCATTAAGGAAGCAACCACATTTATTAAAGAAAAAGAAAGCAACAGCATATTCAGTTCATTCACATATCATCCAAAAACATTTAATAAATTTAAAAAGATATTCAAGGAACAAAATATCATCTTGGCACCTACTAATAGATACTCAATTTTAAAATTACTAAATTCAAAAACAAAAGATGAAATTCCTTCAGGTAACAAATCTGGAATATACCAAATAAATTGTAAGAATTGTGAAAAATGCTACATAGGTCAAACAAAAAGAAATTTAAAAACCAGAGTCAAAGAACACTTTAGAAACATCAGATTGAAACAAGAAGACAAGTCAGCAGTAGCATTTCAGTTTTGGAATGAAAACCATGACATTGATCCAAATCCAAAATTATTAAAAGGAGTGATAAACCAAAATAGATTGACAACATGGGAGAACATATTCATCTGGAAAAATAAAGATTGCGTAATGAACTTTTAAATCCCGCCAGTAGATAATTTGACAAAAAAGTTCATAGTTCCACCACCAGAGAGAGCAGACAACAACAGATGCCAGTTGGAAAGAGATTGAAAATGGAGGCAAGGGCCTTTGAAACTAGTCTCTCATAAATATATGAAAAAGTAAGTGACGAGTGTCAATAAACCAACCACAAATAATTTTTATATTAATTTTGACGTCACTGTTACTAAATTCCTCCAAACACACTTCACAGCTACTTGCTACTCCTCCTCTTGGCGAGTCGTCACCTCCTTAAATACCTCAATTATATTTTCTAGACCATCCTAAAATAAACCAGAAACCGAATAATCTCTATCAGTCAAGAAGTCACCAGAAATTTCCATTTATCTTAGTATGTTTGTTTTGGCAGACCTTTGTCTGCATGCTGTCTTTATCTGCCAGCTCTTTGTTTCCACACTGCCTGCCTATCAGTTCCTTCATGTAAACAAGCCGCGCGATCATAGATAATGGGTTCGCGACAATACTACAATATTAGTTTGAAAGCACTGGATAAGGTTTGAGAAAAGTGAGAAGGCAGACCATAATCTGATCCTATTACGCTTCAGTTTCCATTTGTTTAAACTTATTTTGACTGAGAAAAGACCTGCGATTAACACACAAAAATGTGTTGCTTCAGAAGGATAATTCACTGTCCCATAAATTAGTGATAACAGTGGCAAAAGTGCATGAATTGGTCTTTTAATTATTTCCTCACCCAGCCTATTCACCAGATGTAAACCAAATTTACTTATTCCTGTGCCTAACTTGAAATATGGGTCGCAAGAAAGAAATTTTCATCAACTGAAGTGGTAGTTGCAGTCAAAGAGTATTTTTCAGACGTTCATAAAACCAATTTTTGCAATGGGATGATAAAGCTGGAAGATTGCTGTACAAAGTGTATATCACTAAAAGAAGACCATGTCAAGGTGTAAGGTGAGTTAGTTTCAATAAAAATATGCCTGACTGTTTTTGTAGACTTATCAACCATCCTCTATGTAGTCTTTTGGACATTATAACATTAACACACTATTATACTGAAAAATGTGATCTCACAATGTATTAACTTCTCTATAACATAGATCTTACCAACTGTACTAGCCCGCACATGGGGAGGAGAGAAAGGATACGGAGAACAGCACTGGTTATCCCCAGTTACATCCACAATATACATTTATAGTTCTAAGCAGGGCCGTATTCCTAACAAAAATAAGTGCGCAACGCTCACCTAAACATTTTTCAGAATTCTGCACTTGGAGATTCGTCTTCCTGCTTTGGTTGTTCTTAGCATGCGTATGACTTATTATCCATTCTTTTATGTAATCCTCAAAGTTCCACATATGGACTGGAGGTCCGTTAACAGTCATAAATATTATTTCAATGTATTTCGAATGTAAGTATATATTTTTTATTCTTGCAGTATTTTAAAGGTTAAATTAAGAAATGTAATCAATAAAACAGTATAAATAATATTAGTAAGGGGACTGTGTCCCCCTCCAAAAATAGTGGAGGGACAGCATACATCCGCCTTTCCCCTCCACTATGGCCCGGGTTCTGAGTGCTATGAAAGAAGAACAACACAGTGTTCTTACAACCCAACAATAATCTAGAAGTAACAACCTAAGAGAGCAACAAATTGGAGTACCAATTGCTCATTTCCATCAATTATATCACACATAGAGTGAGGTATATTTGAATGACAAACTTTTATAAAGTTAATATTAACATGTTTTACTGTGTATGATGTACAACAGAAGAAATATTATATTTTAACTAAAAATTGGATGTTCAAAATATACCAGAAATACATGTTTTAAGGACCAAATGTTTGTTTAAAAGAGGGAGGGAGCAGTATAACTAATAAAAATAAGTTGGGTTTCATGCTGAAGTCAGATGACTTCGCTGCCTTCTCAAATATGCTTTTACAGTACGATCCATATAAACCTGAACCATTTCAATAGGCCATAATTTTTGAACCAATAATAGGACACATTTGCAACTTTGGGACAGTATAATACAGAATTAGGAGATTACATTACACTATTTGCATCTCAGAGAAACTGTTCTAAGTGTCCTCCACTGGAATCTAAGAATCATTGACCCCAATTTCTTTGATACAACTGTAGACACTGAAGTTTATATGGGTATCTTCAAGACATTTGTCGAGCAGCTGGATATCGAATTGCAGCAAGATGGAGCAACGTGCTATACATCTACTGACACGATGGAACTTGTAACCATTTTTCTTTGATAATCGAATAATCTCAAAACGTCTGTGGCCTCCCAGATCCCCTGACCTATCCTCACCGGATTTTTCTTGTGGGGGAATCTAAAAGATACTGTCACCCTGGCGGTAGACACACGAAGCCGATGAATAAATGTTGGCCGGTGGAGATTCGGAAAACTTCGGGGCCGATCGTTACCGGAAGAGACAGTTGAGAGTAGTGTTTGAAAAATAAACAGTTTTGAGGTGATCTAGCAATTTTGTAATGGTAGACGGTGTATTGCTAGGAAAATAAAGTGTAGTTTTGCGTTTGTAACCTCGTCTTGTTATTTCACGAACCCACAAAGTCACAATACAGTGCACAAGAATAGGCCATGGACAATTGATTAGATTATATTAGATTAGATTGATTTGCGTTCAGTAGGTTCACTTGTAGCCAGAAAAGGCTGTGAACATTGAACATGTCCAGAGGTGTCAAGTTTAATAGCATATATATGTACTTGAAAAGTTAATATAAGACACATATTATAGTATACAGACAATATGAACAGCAATATGAAAAAAAAAGCAGGGATAATTATATGTGATACAAAATCAAACACTTTTTAAATCAGCTTTCACTTGGCTCATGCCAGTACGTCTCAACCTTTTTGTAATGGATACCATTCTTGTTATTTCTTAAATACATATACATTAAAAATAAAATTTCAACATGCATCAAAGATTTAGTGATAATGATTTGTCATTGGAACAGTTAGATACTACTTACAGAGCTACAGAAGCACTATCAGGATAATTTCTCATTCAGATAATCTTGTACAGAATAAAAAGATTTTGAGCAAAGGCATTTTTAAAAGCACCGAAGTTTTCAATTTTTTCTTTAAGCACATAGGAAGTGCGCCAAACACTTTGATAGTTTCATAATGCACACCTTTCTGGAAGCAAGAAAGTTTAGCACTGGGATTATGGATATTATAGCGAATTTTAGGATTGAGAATATATACATACAAGGAAGCATTAATATCTTGTCTTCTAAAAAGATCTTTACAGGAGCATCTGGTGTGGGTGTTAGTAATGATTCTTATAAGCCTCTTTTGCATAAGAAATATTTTTTTAATTTCTACTGAGTTGCCCCGAAATAATATTCCGTATTCCATAATAGAGTTAAAGTTTTGTGACTTTGTGGGTTCGTGAAATTAAAAGTCCATGTTGCAGATATTCCAAATGTTCTTTATTTCCGTAGAAGTACACTGTTCAATTCTCACATAACAGCATTACGACACACACACAGTCTACCAAGGTCGATGACAATAACAAACAGCGTTCTGTTTAAATCTGTTTACATCAGCTCAGCTGTTTACTGCTTACGACTTTCGTGTTACACAACATCTGTTCACGACTCATGACTGACTCTTGGCAAGTCATCGCTTCCTTAAATACCTCATTGATAATTCTAAATATTTCCGGAATAATCAAGAAACCTAACGCTCTCCATCAATCAACATGATAGCAGAATGTTCTAACTTTACCTGTTTTGGCATGCCTTTTATCTCAGAGATACACTATCCGACTGTTATCTTTATCTTCAGGCTCTTTATTTCCACACTGTCTGCCTATCAGTTCCTTTGTGTAAACAAGCCGCGCGAACCATTTTAGTGCGTACGCCGCTGGTCGTAAAAGGGGATTCGCGACGGTATGCATAATACATTAATTTAAGTGTGTCAATAGAACTCACATTAGGGATGCACAAAATTTGTCAATAAGAACAGTAGGAATGTCATCTAAAGCAAGCAAATGAAGAATTTGAGCAACAGTTGGCCATTGAGGAGGAGGATTGGATGGAGAGAATGTAGGAATGAAATTGTAGGGGGGAACTGCTGTTCATGACTGTTGAAAAGAGCTGTTCCACATGAAATGGAGAACATGACAAGACCTAGAAAAATGAAAAAAAAAATTTAATCACGAGTGAGATACTGAGAGATATTCCAATGAGGGTAAACAGAGGGATAACCTATTTTTGGAGCATAAGAGTGATAAAACCAAAGAGGGGGTTCAAGATCAAGCTCTCCATCGAAGAACTTAACAGTTTTATGAAAACATCTAAGGTATAAGGAGGGTTGGTGGTACAAATAATTCCAAAGACAATCATGATACCCAAAGGTGTGAATTTTACAAAACACCCTTAAGTAAGTTACTTTTCATTTCCATAATGGAAGATTTAAATCCAACGGTTTACCTTCAACCGATTCAGGAGAGAACGAAAATTTAACTTTACATTTTGGGCACTTAATGTCATGCAACTCATTTTCAGCGTGCACATAATAGAAAATGAATGGTTTAACATCGCAAATGGAAAGGATGGAAGGTTTAAGGTAGCCGGCGCAAATATCGGAACCACATAGAAAACAGGTAATTGAATGGCATGGAGGTACACAATCAGCATACATCTGCAAAGAGCAATGAATGCTTGAAATTAATTTTATACACATGCAAATGAAAAGCATACAGATAAAAAGAAGGCTACTTACTTTTAGATGACCTTAGCTTTTTTTGAACTGGAGGGTTTGAACCTGAGTTAGAAATATTTTCGTTGCAGCTGTAAAAGTTCAAAGCAAAAATTAGAAATCAAGAAAATGAAAAAATAAAACATAATTTCTTTAATGAAGAAAACAGAAATAGAAAATGCTAATATAATAGTTAAATACAAGTGCTGTGAGAGCTAATAGTGAAATAATAAGAGGCAATAAATCTACGTTACGATACAGATAATGGAAAGAAATAATGAAATAATTTCAGGTTCTGTTTTAAAAAATTGAATAAAACTAAAAAACATGAAATAATTTAAAGTCCTGTGTTTTAAAAGTGATGAAAACATGAAAAATACTGAAATTATTCTAAGTTCTGTTTCAAAATGTGAATAAAACCAGCAAAATATCAAATAATTCTAAGTTCTGTTTTAAAAGTGATTAAAACATGAAAAATACTGAAATATAAAGGTTAGCGCGTTAGGAGAGGGAAAGTCCAAAGAGTTTCAGAAGGGAAGATAAGACAGTTCTCACGCTAGGAGAGTTACATATAAAAAGCTTAGAGGAACGGCAGGCATTTTGAACGTGAGTGCAAGATAGGTGTAATGGAGGAATATTTCGTGGATGAATACGATATACCTATTCCTGATGATGTGCTACCCAAAACTAGAGTGGAGGCGGAATCGGAGGTAAGAGAGGAACCTCAATTTAATATTATGGAACATAGACAAAGAACGATGAAAAAATTGTACTCTGGATATTCGGAAACCGATATAGTTGTGCGTTCAATTCCCGAAGGTGCAGACCCAAGGGACTGGGTTCATAACATGTTTAGGCAATTTTTACAATTTGTTAACGAAAACCTGCTACAAAATTCGCCGGGGTGGTAGGGAATATCCATAAGTGATGGTTAACATCCCGCTAGACCGTTTAACATGAGCATCCGAAAATTTGACCAGGTAGACCCGGATATTATTTTACGTTCCATTGCGTGAGCCATGCAAAGTAACAAAGAATTTCTAATGAAGGGGCCTCTTAAACTAAACTGTATGTGGACGAAGGAAGTCCTGGGTTCGTGCTTTAAAATGTGTAATGAGTGCATAACGAATAAAGGAATAATAGAAATACGAAACGCAGACAGAATGTGTTTGGTTAGAGCAATAACAGTTTGCAAAGCTAAGATAGACCACGATGAAGCTTACCACAGTATTCAAAGGAGGGAGTATATACAGCTGGATAGAGCAAAAGCTTTATGCCAGTCTATAGGGAAGGGATATCAAATATGCTACTTGGGCAATGTGAAAGCTTTTGAAGGCATCTTACCCGAGTATTGTATCACAGTGTTTGGAGATCATACCGGAAAAAATGTTTTATACAAACCAAATACGCTTACCAATAAATGTACGGATATCATGTACCACGAAGGTCACTTTAATGCTATTGTTAATTTGCACCAAGCCTTTAAATGGCGTTGGTATTGCAGATACTGTAATGTTCCATGTAAGGTGTCAAAGGAAAAACACAACTGCGATAAAAGATGTACCAAGTGCCATTTTCACTACCATGCAAACTTACGTGCCTTGCGATGCTTGTAATCGTCAGTTTAATAGACGGCAGTGCTTTGAAAACCACTTAAAGAAGGAAACCTTTTATGAAAAACAGTTATCCGTATGCGATGTTGAAAAAGCCTGCTTAAATTGTGATAAACTGTATAGCACAAGATAGAGAAAATCGCAGCACCAGTGCAAGGAGAAATATTGTAGTAATTGTAAGAATCATGTAGAGGGTAATCATTTATGCTACATTCAGCCATATAAGACCTCTTAATCCAAGAAACCTTTATATTTATGTCTATCGAATTAGAATGTACACACGATATGTGTATGTAGAAAATCCAGAAGAGCGTTTACATGAACCTAATTTGTGTGTCCTGTATTAGGCATGCTCAAAGTGTATAAACGAAAATGCTGCTTAGTGTATGCAATGCGGAATGAGGGAGTGGGTGTACGATAAGGATACGGTAAAAGACATTTTAGAGCATGCTACACAAGCTAGATTTAAAACCTGGGATGTAGTTGTTTTAGCCCATAATTTACGATCCTACGATGGACAATTTATTTTGAAACATATGGTGGGCACTTTGAAATGGGAACCCGAACTTATCATGAATGGAAACAGAATATATCAAATTAGGTATTTAAAAGTAACATTCCTCGATACGCTAAATTTTATACCTATGCCCCTTTCGCGGTTCTCCAAAACCTTTCAACTTCAGGAGTGTAAGGGGTACTTTCCATATTTGTTTAACACTAGGGAATAAATAGGACTCATTCCGGATAAAAAATATTTTCCCCGGCAATATGTTTGAAACCGAACGAAAAGCTTTCGAGGAGTGGCACTTAAAAATGGTGAGTGAGAGATACATGTTTAACATGCAGGAAGAGATGCTGAAGTATTGCAAGTCCGACGTTCGCCTGTTATATTTGGAGCAACAAAATTTCAAAAGGAATTCATGGACGAAAATGACATCAACCCTTTCAGAGAATGTGTTACCATCGCCAATGCCTGCATCAACGTGTACAGGAAAAGATTTGTCTGTTAAAAAAATTCCAATGATTCCACAAGGAGGGTATCGCCTAGGCGTTGCTCAATCTCGAATGGCTTGTATATGGTTGGCGTGGGTGGAACTGCAAAATTACACCATTATTCAGTATGCCTACAGGAGCAGAAAAATAAAAATTTTGGTACACAAGGTAGATGTTTACAGAGAGGATCGATCAGTGTATTTTTTCCATGGTTGCTTTTTTCATGGATGCCAAGAGTGTTTCCCTAATTGCCATTCCAAAATATATGCTTCGGGCAATGAAACCCATGCCTCTAGATTTGAGGGAACCAAAAGAATAACTAAGAAAATGAGAGATGCAGGATATTCAGTGATGGAAATAAGGAAGTGCGAATTTAAAGCTATAATTCGGGAGAATAAAGATCTGGCAGCCCACATAAACCGTTGTAGCGAAGTTTTTCCCGAAATCCTAAACTCTAGGGATGCGTTCTTTGGAGGCCGTACCAACTGTACCAAAGTGTACCGCAAAGTTGAAGGGGAGGAAAAATGTTTTATTCTGACATGTGCAGCTTGTACTCCTACATCAATAAAACCTTATCCGGTGGGTCATTCCTAAAGTTACGTAGATAACTTTCCAAATATTCCTGACATTGAGAGAGGTTTGATAAAGTGATCGATATTACCTCCTGAAAGTCTCTATCACCCTATGCTGCCCTCAAGAACTAGGGGAAAGCTTATGTTCCCCCTCTGTCAAACATGTGTAGAGGAAGCGAGGCAAAACAAGTGTGAACACTCAGACGAAGATAGATATTTGACGGGCACCTGGGTCATTGAAGAAATAAAGGTTGCCTTGCAGAAGGGGTACTGAATATTGACCAAACACGAAATTTGGGAGTATGAAATGATTCAATACAATCCTAATTCTGGGGAGGAAGGTCTGTTTAAGAAGTACGTGGACCAGTTTTTGAAAATGAAAATTGAAACCACGCGCTGGCCTTCCACCTGTACCACGGAAACAGAAAGAAATACATACATCGAAAACTTTTTAAGAGGGAAGGTGTTCAACTGGACAAAAACAGAATTGAATGCAATCCCGGAAAACAGAGCTAGCCAAACTAATGCTAAATTCCTTTTGGAGGAAATATGGGCAGAGAGATAACCTCCCAACTTGCGAGGTAATTAAGGAACCCTCCCACTTGCTGGAACTCTTAAAAACGATTTGGTGGTGGAAGTTAAATCCTACATGCCTACAACTGATGAGATCATGTACGTGACGTGGCAGTAAGACGAAAACGCTGGAAAGATCAACCTCAAATCAAATGTCGTCATTGCAGCCTACACTACAGCACATGCGCGTTTGGTCTTGTATTCTTATCTGGATCGTTTGGGTGAGCGCGTGTGTTCCTTCGACAATTATTCCATTATCGCTACTTACGCACCGGGGGATTGAATACCTCAAATGAGGGTGTATTTGGGCGACATGACTGACGAACTTGAAAATTTGAACCAGGAGCATACATAACGAGATTTTCTTCCTGTGGACCCAAAAGTTACACTTATGAAGTGTGGTGTCCCAAAGACCAAAAAAAGCATGTGGTGTGAAAAATTAAAGCAATTACTCTAAATTCGGGAAATTTAAGAACCGTCAATGCCAACGTTATGCAAGATATTATTCTAAACGATTCCTCAAAAACCGTTACCTCACATGGAAAGCAAATTGCTCGAAGGAAACTATGGACCGTAACTACTAAACCCTATACAAGTACATTTAGCATGGTAGTCAACAAAGCGGGTCCTCCAGACCAATTATGACTCCTACCCCTATGGGTATAAAAGGATTCGAACCAAAGAAGGGCAGTCATGACATGTTAGCTAAGAGGGAAGTGCAAGAAGAGAATATCTTTTATCCAAAATAATGAAATTTGACTTTAACAAAATATCTGAGGCATTAGAGCAAGATGATGTTCCTATGTTATATAACGAGCCCGAAATTTGGAAAGCATCCCTTCCGTTGGAGGAAGACGATGTTCCCATGTTTCGAAAAATGTTTAAGCCCGACATAATTAAAGCCTCTCGAGCGTTGGAGGGAGATGATGATGGCCCCATTTTCCAAAAAAATTTAAGCCCAATGTAATTAAAGCCTCTAGATCTTTGGAGGCAGATGATGCGTCCATGTGTCACAAAAAGTTTAAGCCCGAAATTCGAAAGGCATTTCGTCCCTTGGAGGAAGATGATGTTCCAAAGAGCTTCAAAAAATTGAAATGCCAGTTGAATCCCCCAAGGTTGTCTCGTCTAGAAACGTGGAGAAGAAAGAAACCCATAAAAAACCAATCGTCCCGTGGCATGCTCTGATTCCTGAGCCATTCATGAAACCCGTCAATTGGCATGCCCTGCTCCCAAAGAAGCGTGCCCTTAACGAACCTCTTGATGATCCACCAATGTTAAAATGGGCCATTACGGAGAAACCCAGACCCTATAGAAGAAAGTAACAAAAGAAACAGTATGTACCGTGGCATGCTCTAATTCTGGGCGAAAGAATGAAACCGGTGAATTGGTACACCCTCCTCCCGAACAAACAGTATTCTGCAACTCAAATTTTAGACCATCCGAATTCTAAGGTGCGCGCCCTGGAACCCAAGACTCCTCCAAAAAAGAATAAGAAATTGGTACACAAAATTACTTAAGTTCAAAATACATTCTTTCCCAAAATCATTCCAGAAGTTGTTTCAAACGGGGACGAGGAAATTATTTTAGATTCGGGGAATAAATTTAAGCATGTGAACCCAGGACATGACGTGGAAATGAAGCAGGTAGAAGTCAGTTTAGATTCAGGGAAAAAATTTAAGCATGTGAACCCAGGACATGATGTGGAAATGAATGAGGGTGATGTCATTTTAGATTCGGGGAAAAAATTTAAGTGCGTGAAACCAGGACATGATGTGGAAATGAAGGAGGGGGATTTGGGGAAACGTGCAGTCAGAGGGTACCACCTATATTCCCAAATTTACCTTTCCAAGTACCATGCAGGTTGCTGGACCGTCCCGATCGGGTAAGTGCACCTTTGTAAAACGCTTAATTGCCAATTCCGAACAAATGTATGACAAACCCATAGGGAGAGTCGTTTAGTGTCACCCTCCCGAATATCCTCCAAACCTAGGAAACACTTTCGATCACTGCACGTTTAATGTATACACTCATGCAGAAATTCCACCCCTAGATTCCATAAAACAGCACGACCTTATAGTGGCAGATGTTTTAATGCTAGAGACTGACTCCCCCGAAATGTTAAATTTTTTCACTAAAGATTCTCACCACCGCAATTTTGGCATCATTTACATCCTTCAGAATATATTCCCTCAAGGAAAACACTTTCACACCATTTCCCTTAATGCCAATTATATTGTAGTATTTAAGAACAACAGAGATAAAATGCAAAATGAACGATTGTTTCAGCAAATGGAACGTCGAAATTCAAAGTTTTTATTGGAAGCTTTCCAAAAAGCAATGGAAAAGCCTCACGGATATCTGATTCTAGACTGCTCTCAATACACTCCAGATCCATTTCGAACTGGCATTCTTCCCGAGGAATCGCCTTCTTGCTTTGTTTCGGTATAAATAACCTTAATGAGAGTTTTTTCTGTTCATTATGAAGGCTAAGATACACAACCTCACTTCTCCTCTTATTGCGAACGAGTGTGAAAATCTGGTGGCTTTGAGCAAGGCGAAACCTAAGCTTAGAAAAAAGCTTCTGAAGCACGCTAAACCTGAAACAATTAAGGCCATTTTTGGAATGCATTCACAACGTATGTAAGGGAAATGTTCGCATATCTCCCTCTTGTAAGACCCGTTTGAAAAGGCAGAAAACAAGCTGGAGACGATTAGTTAATAAGAAGGTTCCATTGCAGAAGAAGCGAAATATTCTCGTGCAAAAAGGCAGATTTTTACCGGCTTTTCTTCTATCAGTCCTGGGTTCGATAGCGAGTGCTTTGGTTTCTAAATTTACTTGAAACATGAAGCATGCTAAGCAAATTGTAATGGTTCGATCCAAACCGAAGAGCGCTAAGCGCCTTCATGTCATCGATAAGGCCAATTCAAATATTTCTAACGATATCTCCCACATCATGGAAGCTAAAATTGCTCTTGAAGACAAATAGAACATTGTCAAATATAAACTTGCTCATTATTACGATATGGTTTCTAAATTGAGACGTCCCGAGATCGAAGATGAGGAAGAAGCGCTTCCCTTAAAGAACGAAAAGCCTCAGCAGTTAACAAAAATCCAACCGGGGTCCTCCAAAGAGAAAAAAATTAAAAAGGCCCGCACCATGACCCACATTTCCAGTCGTTACAGTTTACGGCCTCGTGCAGACCTGGAATGGGAGATGCTACCCTAGAACGCATCTACAACCAAATTGATCACTATGCGGGTTTGGGCACAGCCAACAAACTGCGCAAAGCAACCAGCCTTTCTAAATCCAAAATCGAAAATTTTCTTCAAACCAAGGAGAGTTAGACACTTCATAAACCTGTCAGAAATCGTTATCCGACTAAACATTATGACGTCTTAAATATAGATGACCTTTGGGAGGCCGATCTAAACGTCTTAGATTCCATAAAGGCTCACAACGCTCCATATAAGTACATTTTAACAATCATAGACGTTTTCTCAAAATATCTGTGGGCCCGGCCCTTGGAAACTAAAACGGGAGAGGAACTGGTAAGAGCTTTTCGGGACATTTTTTCCCAAAACTGAAGAATTCCCAAAGTATTGCGAATGGATAATGGAACAGAATTTAAAAACCGAACTTTTCAGCAATTTCTCAGAAAGCACAATGTTGCCAATTTCACCACCAACAATAAAGTTAAAGCTGCTGTAGTAGAAGGACTCAAAAGAACCTTAAAAACCAAAATGTGGCGTATAAGTATGTTGACGTTTTACAAAAGCTGCTGCAGTCATACAACAGTTCATATCATCGCTCCATTAAAATGGCTCCAAAAGACGTTTCAGAAGATAACATTCTTCAGGTATATCATAACCATTATCAACCTCTGTCCAAATCTACTCATAGATTTAAGGTGGGAGATCGGATTTGCATTTCCAAAGAGAAAATGACCTTCGACAAGGGGTATGAACAAAATTGGAGCGACAAAATTTGTTAAATTTTCAAGGTCATTCAAAGTTCACCCATCCTTTACAAAATTCGCGATTTGGCTGGAGAACCTATAGAGGGATTTTTTTTACGCCCAAGAACTTCAATGCGTCAGTTTTCCCCTTTCTTATAGGGTAGATAAAGTTCATAGATCCGGGGGTCGAGGTGCCAGAAAGGAGGTTTTTGTCAAATGGAAAGGTTATCCTGAAAAATTCAACTCGTGGTTAAAAGCTACTGATATATCGCTGATATGATACGTAGAACCTCCTTCTCCATTACGCTTGCTAGCAATGCGTCCATGGACCGCTTTTTGGACAACACTACTTTGCGCTTCTCCAATTACTTACCCGAAAGATTAGTACTGGAGGGTCAGTGGGAGGTGGCGCTTACCAAATTGAGATACCCCCTCCGGTTTTATAACTTAAGTTCCAACTTCACCCTCAGTGGCACTCTCAGGACTTCATATCCCGATGGTTTCGATCCCGCGTATACCCCTTTCACCGTGAAACTTCCAAACGTTATTGAAAAGGACAGCACGCAGCTTTTGACTCTCATCAACAAGAGCATTCAAAACCAAATAAATGTCCAACAATTCTTTTTTGACAAAGAAGGTAGGACAACCGTCAACAGAGCCGCCGTTGAAAAAAAGAAGGAAGCCGCCGAAAAGGGGAAGGCGCTGAAAAGGGGGAAACCGCCGAAAGGGGGGAAGCCTCAAACGTTCTTTCGCAAGAAATCGTTACCCCTCATAGATTGCTACCTGTTGCCTCTTCGCCTATTGATCTGGGCATGCAGCTGCCCCCGATTAACAATGAAGGTGTCATGACCTATGAACCAGCCAAAAAGAAACAGAAAAATACGAATGAAGAAGCAGGACCCAATTCCATTGCTCCTGCCAATGTTCAGAAACGCATGGTGACTTCCATGGTTCCATCGCCGATGCTTTGCAGAATGCTAGGATATTTACCTAATACGGATGTCGTGCGCTCTCCCAAATCCACCTACTTGATAGATCCCTACATGGGTTTTCCTTACGAAGTTTACATCTACTGCAATATCGTTGTTCAACAGCTCGTTGGAAACTCGTTCATTCAAGTGCTAGAGAGTACCGTCATTGAAGTCGAACCCGAGTCCTCTAAACGTCTGTCGATGGAGCAATCTTTATTTCCCCAAAGTTGGGTTCCTTTACTTCGCCAGGATTTTAACATCATTTCCATAGATGTAAGAGACGGTTTTGACAATCTGATTCCATTCACTGATGGTTTTTCTTCTGCATTAGTTCTATCCTTCAGACCAAAACCATGAACTCAAACGATTCAATTTTCCTTCGCTACTACCTCAATCAGGCGGGCCATGGAGATTTCAATTTCAACCTTTACAGAGGCTCTCAATTTCAAACGGATAGCGGTCCATTCAGTGCTCTTGCAGGCTTGTTTAGAACCCTGTTCCCCCTCATTAAGAGCGGTGCAAAAGTGATAGGAAAAGAAGCTCCAAAAATTGGTTCCATAGTTCTTGCCGATATTGCCACATCTTTGGCAACTCCTAAAGAAGCCTTCCAAACCTGGCTAAGGGAAGCTGGTTCCAATTTAAAGCGAAAAGCCGAAACTAAAATTGATTCTATGATGGGGTCGGGTAGAAAGCGGAAAACCAAGAAAATGAAACAAAAATGCAAGAAGATAAAAAGAAAAACCAAAGGCAAGAAGAAACAGTCTAAAAACAGACGCGTTCAACGGAAGGACATCTTTTCATCATGAGCGGCACAGTTTTCATGAACTCTGAATTAGACTTCTTTAAAGAACTTCCCGTTAAAACCAATATCGAAGAATCTCAAATTCTTCAAATTAATCCTTAAAATGTCATCTCTAAGGATTCCCCCATTACATTTCACTATTCTTCCAATGCTGAAGATTATCTGGACCTATCGTAGGTGATTATAGAGGTTTTGCTTCAAATTTTAAATGAAGATCACTCTGACCTTGCTGCTGACGAAAAAGTCACTTTCGTTAAAAATCCTCTCAATGCTCTCTTTAGTCAGGTTAACGTATATCTAAATAACATGAATATTGCCTTGCCTCAGCAAGGTTACCCTTACAGAACCTATCTTGAAACTCTTCTCAACTATTCCTCTGACATAATGAATAACCGCTTGCAACTGTCCCTATGGTTCAAAGACAACGCTGGAAAGTTTGATGATTTTGACAATAATTTACGTCTTAAACAGCGTTTTCAACACACCAAACAAAGCAATTCCTTTCAACTCATTGGGTGCCTATCCCACGGTTTCTTTAATCAAGATTGCTTCTGCTCAATAACGTTGATCTCTCCATCACTCTCACCCCACCTCCTCCTCAATTTCATCTCATAGCCGCAAATCCCTCATTTAGGGGATACACAAAAATTCTTGGCACTCATCTTTATCTTAAACGAGCTCACCCCACTCCATCCATTAAGACGGCACATCAGGTAGCACTCGCCAAAGCAAACGTCATCATGCCTTTCAAGGACGTTGATTATCAAACTCTCAGTTTTGCTTCCGGAATTACCTCGGCCTCTTTCCCTAATGTTCTCGTTGGAAAGGTCCCCAGGCGCATCACTTTGGCCATGACAGCCGATAAGGCTCACTCTGGGGATATAACCAAGAATCCTTTCAACTTTCAGCACTTCAACCTCTCCTCTTTGCAACCACCACCCCGCTTCATCTTCTGCCGTCGTTCTCAATTTTGACAAAATTTCTTTCTCCAAGGTTATCAAACTCTCCTTCTTGCTCTGGCCAAGGTTTTCAATAACAAGGGCATAAGCATATCTAGGTCTGAATACCCCAATGGATACACCATCTTCTCATTTGATCTCACGGCTGACATGTCCACCGATCGAAATTACATTTCCAGCCTTCATCACGGTAATGTGGGTATAAATCTCGAAATTCTTCTGCCTTTAGCCGAACCTGTCTATCTTCACTTCATCTCAGAAATCTACAGATCCGTTCAAATTGATTTCAATTGATCCATTCTCGTAACATGAACACCCATCAAATTTACTCCTGCTTGCACAAATTCAAACCTTTCATTGGCGTTTTTCCTTCCAACCAAATTCCTAACCCCTTGCTTCTACCACCACCTCCCATCGCTTTAGTCATCAACACCGATCCAAGCTCTAAACCAGGAAAACATTGGCTCTGCATCTTCGTTTCACAAAATGGTTATGGGGAATATTTCAACAGTTAGGCTTTACCTCCTCTTCTTCTTTCCATCCTTCATTTTCTCAATTGCTATTGCGGTCCTAATTGGGAGTACAATACGCGGCGCTTGCAAGGAAACCATTCCTCTAGGTGCGGCCATTACGCAATAGCATTCCTTACCTACCGATGTTGCCATTTTTATGCTTCCTTCTTCTTCTTTTCAAAATTCAAACTTTCCGATTATCATTTCAACGACAATCTCATTTCCAAAATCCATCGCAATCGGTGCTCTTCTTCCTCCTCCTCCGCACAAATATGTAGATACCTCTCATCTCACTCAGTTGTCGTCTAGCCTTCAAACATGTAAGTGCTCTCCGTTTTTAACCTCTGAAACTTCTATCTGAATTGCTCATCATTTTTCTATTATTTTTTTCTTGTTGCAGGGCTTCCATCCACTTGCTCAACCAGTCTCGCTGTAAGTGCATCTCCTTAACCCCTACGGAAGTTACCATCTCTAGGTGCATCAAACCTGCATCTGTGACCTTCTCTCGCGACCTGCAGTTTCGCTTCATCATAAATCTTGGTCCAAAAGTTGAATCCCATTTAAAATTGAAACTTCCAACTTCAAAGATCATCATCGCCGAATCCATTACCGTTTACTTCAAGCATCCATTTGGAAAACTAGCTATAGTGTTCCAGCCTGCTGGATTTTCCATAAGCGAACAGGAATGGACAAGAATTGTCGAGCTCCATCACGAATGGGCCAGAAACAACGAATCTCAATCATGATACCTTTTTGCTTCGATTTCTCTGGCCTTTCGCCTCTGCCACTAGATGTCTGCTACCAGGTTGAAGCTGACCTTCTACGTCATTATCTACGTCATCCTGTTCAACCCAATGCGCAATTTCAAACCTTCTCCTTCTACCGGGAAAACCCATTCCTCTGATCTCCCCGTTACTTCGTCTCCTACCATCGAAGAGTCATGATGATGTACTCCGGGATCTCTCCAGCAGAGGACAGACTCCTCACATCATAGGCGTTAAGGACCTTCATTGCAACATTCGTTACATCGTCGTCGGCGCCCGGCTATGAGTACTCAGTTTGGCAGGAAAACCGTCCTCACGCTCCAGGACGGCACAGAGGTCTTCCTACCTTTGGCCTACAGCAACATTACCGAAGACTCCATAGCCCAACTCAACGCAGCTCCTTTCCTCATCATTTACAAAGGAATCGAGCACATTCCAAACACAAACAAATACAAGAAGCATATTCTCACCTTCAGCGAAATTCCAAACCCTCAATGACGTGCTCCATTGGATTTCTTCGATATCGGTAAGTTCATCAAAATATTCAACTTGTCTTTCTTTCTTTTCTCTCACCATTTTGTTTCTCATTTGTCTCCTTTCTTTCTTTCAGGGCATAACCTCATGGCCTGCATCAAGTTCTCCATCTTTGAACAAGTGGATGACCTTGGTAACCTCGTCATGCCTTTCCAGTTCATTTCCACCAACGTCGATCGATTTGGAGCCTGCAAAATTGTCACTGTCCAGCTCAACGTTCAAAACGCCGCTATCGTCAACATACAGTTCACTTCAAAAATATCTCCAGAGCTAGACACTGATCCCAAATATCATTTAGCCTTCACCGACCAACCCCTCCCTTCCTCAAACTTTTCAACCTTTCTCACCCCTGTTTGCCTACCCTCTTCTCAACCTCACCTCAACTTCTCTCACATTAATTTCAAATGTGTCACTGAAGAAGATAACCAAGATACATGCCTCACCACTTTCAAAATTGTATTTGTAAAATAAATTGTATCCAAATTCTCAATAAAGAAAATTAAAAAAAGGGCTACTTTGTACCAAACCTAAGATGGACTTGTACCAACCAAGGTCCATTGGTATAACTCCGCTTTTCAAACCAACCAAGGACAATTGGTATAAATCCACTTTTCAAAACAAGGTTAAATGGTATAACCCCGTTTCCCCCCCAAGGTCAAATGGTATAACTCCGATTGGTACAAGTCGATTTCCGTTTTGGTATAATAAGCTCCTTACTACTTCTATGTGTCAGGATCGGTTTACATTTTGTTTGTCATGTGCATTGTGTATAACAGGTACGAATTCACAATGCAAACTTCCGGCAACCAGAAAATCATTTTTCTACCCCACTTGCCTGTTCTCCTGCAGAACTGATACTACGCCATATAATTAATTATCAGTTCTATCAACACCGGCCATGTGTCGAGTGTAGTCCAAAATAATGTTTGGTTTCAATGTTGCTGCCTGGTTTGGAAATTTTGAAGGCACCTCTGTCATTTCGTTTTTAATCGCCCTTGTGACTGGTACTGAGAACCGTTACAGTTCTTTTGTGTTTCCAGCACATGGCTAGCTTTTGCTGATTGCGGAAGCTTTTTATCTCACCCCTCTTCATTTTCTTTACGTTTCCTGGCTTTAGTTGGTGTGGTATATTTTTCCTGTTGCCCATAACTGTCCCAGTAGTCACCATATTCATTTTCCACAATTCATCAGCTAATTCAGGTGATGTATAGTACCTGTAAACATAGTGACCTATAAATCAAACTCAAACTCAAAAAATTAAAAAAGGTAATAATAATTGCCAGTAAGATAGATAAAATCACACAAATAATGATATGAAGACATGCAAAATTACAAGTTTGTAATGAAACTCAACTCAACTCAGCCTTCGGCCTTTTCCACTGGGATTTTTTAAACCAGCACACATACCTTGCAAAAATGCTTGTCTTTCAGTCTTAAAAGTCGTGTCACGCCATGCTTTACTTTTCGTGTGTCCTTCATTCACCCAAGTCTCGTCAAGGTAGTAAATTTTGTGATTTGTATCCCGGTACAGTCTGATTGTCCTTAAATAACGTCTTCGCCACACAGCAATATCGCCTCTATCTCTTAGAACATTTTTCTTGCCTCTTTTTTCATTCACAAACCCCAGCTGTATAAGCAATCTGTACAGACTACATCTGCTGAAATTTGGTAAATCTGCATCCTCATTTACAGCAGACAAAATTTTATTTATACTACGGAGTTCGTTTGTAAAGAAAAAACTATGCACATGACAACGTACAGCACTTTTCACGAATCACATTCTCTGAGCACTCGCTTTTGTTTATTCCTGCTTTTGCCTGAAGTGATAAGTTCTCCTGTTGTCTCAATTTCACGTCGCGGTGTTCCTATGGACCTACACTCACACCTGTAAGTTCAGAGCGCAGCTCACTCTCTCACTCACAAAGACAGATTCTTCTCTGTGAGTGCATTAAACAAATGCGCCACAATTCTTTTTTCGCTGGTTTGTAAAGGCTTTTCCCTTGCGATGCTTCAGCGAAAAACTGGCAGTAGACTCTGCCATTATACATATAAGTACACGTGCAATAAGCGATCAGTAAAATAATTTAGCTCTCGCACTCGGCACAACACACCTTCGAATGGCGATATATGACTAATCCAGTTCAAAGCAAGGTCAATGATAAAAGTCATATAAACAAATATGTCACCACTACTGCTAAAGTACGTGCTATCGTGTCATATGAAAGGCGGGCTAAAGCAAAGGAACCTCCTCTTTACTTCGTTTAGGAATTAACATGCATTTCAGATAAATTAACAATGTTGCGTAATATATTTAATTCAAACAGTTATGAAAATATAAATTTGATAATTCTCTTCCAAGATATAAAGATATATCACCATTAAGTTAATTAGGAGTCGATTAATAACACAAAACAACACTCACTTTTGTTTTGTGTTATTAATCGACTCCTAATTAACTTAATTTATACAACAACACTGTTTTCAACACTTCCATAAAAGGATTTATATATCACCATGTTAAATAATGGACTAATTTTTACCGCACAACAATCTATACTGCAATAGCAGCCAATGCGAGGGGATTAGGTCACATGACCGTTAAGAGATACAGGGCAAGCTTATGTGAAACAAGGATTAGTATGTTGTCATGGTAATTCAGTGGTAAAGCAGCCGCGCCTAGAGTGGAAGATTCATGGTTCAAATCCTGGCTATGGCATTGAATTTTTCAGTTCTGATTCTACCTTTCAACACCAGTAAAGATGATTGACTAGAGTCACAGCATTCACAGAATGCACTGTAGTCAAATTTATATTGGAAAAACCAAAATAAGTTTAGAAACAAGAGCAAAAGGTACACTTTAGGAACATAAAATACAAACAACTAGAAAATTCAGCAGTTGCCACACATTTTTGGGAAAAAAACTACAACATAAATCCAGAACCAAAACTACTAAACCATACAGCAGGAAGACAAGAACTGTCCACATGGGAACAAATTTTCATTTCAAAAAGCAGTAACAAAGTATTCAATTCCGACATCCCCCAGAAAGATTTGTTCAGCAAGATCCTCGAACCGCCACCACAGGAGACCTATGACAAAATATCGCTAGCTACACCACTGAGAACCAGTCGATGTCCGGTTGACAGGGAGGCAAATAATTTCTGAAAATGTTCCGGGAAATTTAAAAAGTAAGTGTTGTTTAGTCATTAATCGACTTGCTTTAAATTTAATTTGTTACAACAACACTGTTTTCAACACTTCTATGAAAGGAATTATCTACACGGGTATAATAATCGCTTTTCCTTAAAAAGAAGTTAGCTAATGAGCTTGTCTCATGACAAAACTTTTAAACTGTCCAACTAATGACTGTAGCTCAGATTTCTTAATTATGCATTGATTTTAACCTACAAACATAAAACTGTTTATCTATCTGCCTACCAGTGGCATATCTTGAAAAGCATGCAAAGGCATGCGCCTACATTATATACAAGGGTCCTTCAATAAATAACCGAACTATACCTTGTTTCACGTAAGCTTGTCCCGTGAACTCTTAACTGTCACGTGACCACATCTCTCATTTCTGCTGTTGTAGTACAGACTGTTTTGCGGTAAAAATTAGTTCGTTATTTAACATGGTGATATATCGTTATATTGTGACTTTGTGGGTTCATGAAATGAAAAGTCCAATTACACAAACTCAACAATGTTCTTTATTTCCACCGACTTACAGTTGAACACTTGCCAATTACACAGAATTGCATAATGCACACAATTACGATTCACCAGTTTGTCCGTTACCGTTCCGATGCACGTACACAGTCTTCTCGTCCGTTCGCTAGCATGTCAAGCACTTACTGACTGACTCACTCCGGCCTGGCCCGGCCCGGCCCGGCGTGTCGCTTATATAAGACCAGCTGGCCAATCTAGAAGTTTCCGGATTAAACAAAACAACCTGCACGTTCGAGAACCTAGGGGGAGGGTAAAGAGACGGCTCAGTGGCCCGCAATCCCTCTCCGAATCATCCCTTCAATTAGTGACAGGAGACAAATGAGTGGGTGTGGCGCGGCCTCTGGTCCCTTACTCAGCTGTTGTTTGTTGTGCTTCCCGATAACTGGGTGACACTGCTCCCTCCTCAAAGCTGGTCATCCCGAACAGCAACATCGTAGCGGGCTAGACGATCCAGGTGTACCACCAACATCTTCCCTCGGGGAACCTTCTGGATGCGGTAGACCACGTCGTTAATCCTCTTCACCACCCGGTACGGTCCTTGCCATGGCTGCTGGAGCTTCGGGCAGCGTCCATTGGTCCGGGTAGGACGGTACAACCAGACCAGGTCACCTTGCTGGAACCCTTGGCTGTTGGCTCGCCTGTCATACCTGGTCTTCATGCGGTCGCTCAACTTCTGGATGTTCTGGCGAGCCATCCCGTGCATGTCGTGGAGATGGTCCACCACGTTCTCCACATACTCGGTCGACGGCTGCTTCGCCTCCGGAGGGCTTCCAAAAGCCAGGTCACAAGGGAGGCGTAACTCTCGGCCAAACATTAAGCTGGCTGGCGTTATTCCAGTTGTGTCGTGTGTAGACGAGCGGTAGGCCAACATAACAGTGGCACCTTGACGTCCCAGTCTCGCTGATGGCTGGCCACGACCTTCCTCAGGTGTTCCTCTAAGGTCTTGATGTATCTTTCGACCATGCCATCCGACTGGTGATGCAGAGGCGTCGTGCGGATCATGTTCACCCCAAGCCTTTGTAGTGCCTCCTTCATTAGGTTGGACTCAAAGTTGGTACCCTGGTCACTGTGTAGCTCTAACGGCACCCCAAATCGACAGTACACTTGCTCCACGAGGCATACACCTCCGGCCACTTGGTGAAGTAGTCCACGACCACCATTAGGTACTTGTTGCCTCGGTCGGAAACTGGGAACGGTCCAGCAATTTCAACGGCGATCCGTTCGAATGGCGCTCTGACGTACTGCTGCATGCGACCCCGGCTCCTAGTCTGGGGGCCACGACTCGCCGCGCACACGTGACACTAACGGCACCATCTCTCGGCATCTGCTGGGAGTCTCAGCCAGTAGTAGCGCTGCCGTAGTTTGTCAATCGTTCCGTTCGCTCCCAGGTGTCCTCCCGAAGTACCGGCGTGCACTTCCTCCAAGACTTCCGGGATCTTACTCCGGGGAAGTACCAACTGTTCTTTCTGCGTCTTCCCATCGGGTGACTCCCATACCCGAACAGCACGCCATCTCTGGTCTTCAACGAGTCCCATTGGGCCCAGTGCGACGTGTAGGTGGCGCTCCTCGGTGCGATGTCCTTCCAGGTTGGTCTCGTCCCTGCCTACACTTCCCTCAAGAGTGGCCCCAAGTCTGCGTCCGCCAGCTGCTCCCTCCTCAGGCCTGCGCTATTCCAGCCATCCGCAGGCACTGCCGTGACTCCTCGGACTGCTGCGGCACGCTCCTTCTCTTCCACTCTAGTGCACTGGCCGCACTCTTCTGGACAGGGTCTTCGGGACATGGCGTCTGCGTTACCGTGGCTCTTACCTCTACGATGTTCTGAGGTGAAGTCGTACTCCTGCAGCCTCTGGACCCAACGTGCTGTCTGGACATCTGGTCGCGCCACCACCATCACCTCGCTCCTCGCGGGGACAACCAAGTCTTCGTTCAAGACGACCCTGCAGATTCCAAAGCGCTCTTCGGGTTGACGGAGTATAACCTCTTCTCCGTTGAGCCGCAGGACCTTCCTGCCGACGTCGACCGTCACCTCGTGGCTCCTGAGGGCATCCAGTCCCAGAATCACCTCCTCAGCCACCTTCGCGACGAACACCCACAGACGCACGGCAGTCCGCCCCTAGGTCAGCTCCAGTAGGGCCTCCTTCTCCACAGGCAAGGTGTCGCCCGATGCCGTGACAAGCTCGTATGGTCGGCTCGGCTTCCTCGTCGGCAAACCCTTCGCCACGTCAGGTCTGATGATGGTCACGGCTGCCCCAGTGTCCACCAGCACGAGGCACGGCTTCCCTCTCACCCAACCATCCGCGATGAGGTTGTCCTCCATACGCCGGCTGACGGCGCGCAGTGTCACTCGAGGGGATGGTGGTAATGGCGCCGACGTGCCTCTCTCCACGCCGGGCCTTACTCGTTCTTCCAGCTGCCCTTCCTAGTGTGGGCAGTCTCTCTGCAGGTGTCCGGGCTATCCACACCCCCAACACAGGCCACTAGGTGTTCGCCGGCGTCCCTCGGCTGGTCTTCTGTCTCCGGTGTAGCGGACACTCCTCGTTCTCGACATCGGGATAGCTGTTACCTTGGCCGCCTCCATCCTTAATGCCGCCGTTAGCGCCTTGTGGATTGTTTTATAATCGCCGAGCATTAGGCGCTGACGAATCTCCGTATCTCGTACCCCGTCCACGAATGCGAAGGCCGCTTCCCGGGATACGAACTCCGGTGGGGGGTCGACTAGGGCCTTGCCAGCAAGTTGTTCAACTGCCAGGGCGAACTCCTGCAGCGTTTCCCCTGGCTGCTGTGACCTTGCCTTTAGCTGGCAGCGGTACGCTGCGGCTAAGCGGTGGTTTCCGAAGCGATTCTCCAAGGTCTCCCAGATGTCCTTGGGCGCCGCCGTTGTCAACACCGCGTTTATGACTTCCGCGGCCCGTCCCTGGAGGCTGGCTATTAACTGTGTGGCCTCCTCCTCTGGCGACCATTTGTTGTGCTTGGCCACTGTGTCGAATTGGCGGCGGATGACTTCAAACGTTGACGCGCCGTTATACTTGGGAGGTTTGACGCGCGCAGATGTTGTGTCGCATCCCGGCGCGTCTGCCTTCAAATCCTTCAGCCTCCTGCCGACGACGTCCTCCACCATGGCGTTCAGGGACTTGACGCTGCTGTCAGCCTTTCCCTCCAGGTTGTTTACGCGGTTCGCAAGGTCTTCGACGTCTTCCACCACGGCGTTCAGGGTCTTGGCGTTATTGTCGGCCTTTTCCTCTAAACCATTAAGGCGGTCGTCTACTTGACCCATCCGCTTGCCCAGCTTCGCGACGTCATCCCTCACGCCAGCCAACATTTCCTGAAATTTGGCGGCGAGGGCCTCGTTTGCAACCTTCATTTCTTCCATCTTCTACGTGAGGTTATCGTTAGCCGTCTTCATTTCTTCCAGCTTTGCGGCCAGGTTGTTATTTGCCGCTTCTGTTTTTGTAGCGAGGTTTTCATTTGCCGTCTTCATTTCTTTCAACTCGGCGGTAAGGTTGTCGTTGGCCATCTTCATTTGTTTCAACTCTGCGGCCAGGTTGTTATTTGCCGCCTCCGACTTCGCTGTTAATTCGTTCATCTTCTGCAAAAGCATTTCCAATGCCGATTCCATGGCCGTAATGTTCGGTGATGTTATCGTCCCGCTTCCTGACACCAGTGTGATTTTGTGGGTTCGTGAAATGAAAAGTCCAATTACACAAACTCAACAATGTTCTTTATTTCCACCGACTTACAGTTGAACACTTGCCAATTACACAGAATTGCGTAATGCACACAATTACGATTCACCAGTTCGTCCGTTACCGTTCCGATGCACGTACACAGTCTTCTCGTCCGTTCGCTAGCACGTCAAGCACTGACTGACTGACTGACCCATTCCGGCCCGGCGCGTCGCTTATATAAGACCAGCTGGCCAATCTAGAAGTTTCCGGATTAGACAAAACAACCCGCACGTTCCAGAACCTAGGGGGAGGGTAAAGAGACGGCTCAGTGGCCCGCAATCCCTCTCCGAATCATCCCTTCAATTAGTGACAGGAGACAAATGAGTGGGTGTGGCGCGGCCTCTGGTCCCTTACTCAGCTGTTGTTTGTTGTGCTTCCCGATAACTGGGTGACACTGCTCCCTCCTCAAAGCTGGTCATCCCGAACAGCAACATCGTAGCGGGCTAGTCGATCCAGGTGTACCACCAACATCTTCCCTCGGGGAACCTTCTGGATGCGGTAGACCACGTCGTTAATCCTCTTCACCACCCGGTACGGTCCTTGCCATGGCTGCTGGAGCTTCGGGCAGCGTCCATTGGTCCGGGTAGGACGGTACAACCAGACCAGGTCACCTTGCTGGAACCCTTGGCTGTTGGCTCGCCTGTCATACCTGGTCTTCATGCGGTCGCTCGACTTCTGGATGTTCTGGCGAGCCATTCCGTGCATGTCGTGGAGATGGTCCACCAAGTTCTCCACATACTCGGTCGACGGCTGCTTCGCCTCCGGAGGGCTTCCAAAAGCCAGGTCACAAGGGAGGCGTAACTCTCGGCCAAACATTAAGCTGGCTGGCGTTATTCCAGTTGTGTCGTGTGTAGACGAGCGGTAGGCCAACATAACAGTGGCACCTTGACGTCCCAGTCTCGCTGATGGCTGGCCACGACCTTCCTCAGGTGTTCCTCTAAGGTCTTGATGTATCTTTCGACCATGCCATCCGACTGGTGATGCAGAGGCGTCGTGCGGATCATGTTCACCCCAAGCCTTTGTAGTGCCTCCTTCATTAGGTTGGACTCAAAGTTGGTACCCTGGTCACTGTGTAGCTCTAACGGCACCCCAAATCGACAGTACACTTGCTCCACGAGGCATACACCTCCGGCCACTTGGTGAAGTAGTCCACGACCACCATTAGGTACTTGTTGCCTCGGTCGGAAACTGGGAACGGTCCAGCAATTTCAACGGCGATCCGTTCGAATGGCGCTCTGACGTACTGCTGCATGCGACCCCGGCTCCTAGTCTGGGGGCCACGACTCGCCGCGCACACGTGACACTAACGGCACCATCTCTCGGCATCTGCTGGGAGTCTCAGCCAGTAGTAGCGCTGCCGTAGTTTGTCAATCGTTCCGTTCGCTCCCAGGTGTCCTCCCGAAGTACCGGCGTGCACTTCCTCCAAGACTTCCGGGACCTTACTCCGGGGAAGTACCAACTGTTCTTTCTGCGTCTTCCCATCGGGTGACTCCCATACCCGAACAGCACGCCATTTCTGGTCTTCAACGGGTCCCATTGGGCCCAGTGCGACGTGTAGGTGGCGCTCCTCGGTGCGATGTCCTTCCAGGTTGGTCTCGTCCCTGCCTACACTTCCCTCAAGAGTGGCCCCAAGTCTGCGTCCGCCAGCTGCTCCCTCCTCAGGCCTGCGCTATTCCAGCCATCCGCAGGCACTGCCGTGACTCCTCGGACTGCTGCGGCACGCTCCTTCTCTTCCACTCTAGTGCACTGGTCGCACTCTTCTGGACAGGGTCTTCGGGACATGGCGTCTGCGTTACCATGGCTCTTACCTCTACGATGTTCTGAGGTGAAGTCGTACTCCTGCAGCCTCTGGACCCAACGTGCTGTCTGGCCATCTGGTCGCGCCACCACCATCACCTCGCTCCTCGCGGGGACAACCAAGTCTTCGTTCAAGACGACCCTGCAGATTCCAAAGCGCTCTTCGGGTTGACGGAGTATAACCTCTTCTCCGTTGAGCCGCAGGACCTTCCTGCCGACGTCGACCGTCACCTCGTGGCTCCTGAGGGCATCCAGTCCCAGAATCACCTCCTCAGCCACCTTCGCGACGAACACCCACAGACGCACGGCAGTCCGCCCCTAGGTCAGCTCCAGTAGGGCCTCCTTCTCCACAGGCAAGGTGTCGCCCGATGCCGTGACAAGCTCGTATGGTCGGCTCGGCTTCCTCGTCGGCAAACCCTTCGCCACGTCAGGTCTGATGATGGTCACGGCTGCCCCAGTGTCCACCAGCACGAGGCACGGCTTCCCTCTCACCCAACCATCCGCGATGAGGTTGTCCTCCATACGCCGGCTGACGGCGCGCAGTGTCACTCGAGGGGATGGTGGTAATGGCGCCGACGTGCCTCTCTCCACCCCGGGTCTTACTCGTTCTTCCAGCTGCCCTTCCTAGTGTGGGCAGTCTCTCTGCAGGTGTCCGGGCTAACCACACCCCCAACACAGGCCACTAGGTGTTCGCCGGCGTCCCTCGGCTGGTCTTCTGTCTCCGGTGTAGCGGACACTCCTCGTTCTCGACGTCGGGATAGCTGTTACCTTGGCCGCCTCCATCCTTAATGCCGCCGTTAGCGCCTTGTGGATTGTTTTATAATCGCCGAGCATTAGGCGCTGACGAATCTCCGTATCTCGTACCCCGTCCACGAATGCGAAGGCCGCTTCCCGGGATACGAACTCCGGTGGGGGGTCGACTAGGGCCTTGCCAGCAAGTTGTTCAACTGCCAGGGCGAACTCCTGCAGCGTTTCCCCTGGCTGCTGTGACCTTGCCTTTAGCTGGCTGCGGTACGCTGCGGCTAAGCGGTGGTTTCCGAAGCGATTCTCCAGGGTCTCCCAGATGTCCTTGGGCGCCGCCGTTGTCAACACCGCGTTTATGACTTCCGCGGCCCGTCCCTGGAGGCTGGCTATTAACTGTGTGGCCTCCTCCTCTGGCGACCATTTGTTGTGCTTGGCCACTGTGTCGAATTGGCGGCGGATGACTTCAAACGTTGACGCGCCGTTATACTTGGGAGGTTTGACGCGCGCAGATGTTGTGTCGCATCCCGGCGCGTCTGCCTTCAAATCCTTCAGCCTCCTGCCGACGACGTCCTCCACCATGGCGTTCAGGGACTTGACGCTGCTGTCAGCCTTTCCCTCCAGGTTGTTTACGCGGTTCGCAAGGTCTTCGACGTCTTCCACCACGGCGTTCAGGGTCTTGGCGTTATTGTCGGCCTTTTCCTCTAAACATTAAGGCGGTCGTCTACTTGACCCATCCGCTTGCCCAGCTTCGCGACGTCATCCCTCACGCCAGCCAACATTTCCTGAAATTTGGCGGCGAGGGCCTCGTTTGCAACCTTCATTTCTTCCATCTTCTCCGTGAGGTTATCGTTAGCCGTCTTCATTTCTTCCAGCTTTGCGGCCAGGTTGTTATTTGCCGCTTCTGTTTTTGTAGCGAGGTTTTCATTTGCCGTCTTCATTTCTTTCAACTCGGCGGTAAGGTTGTCGTTGGCCATCTTCATTTGTTTCAACTCTGCGGCCAGGTTGTTATTTGCCGCCTCCGACTTCGCTGTTAATTCCTTCATCTTCTGCAAAAGCATTTCCAATGCCGATTCCAAGGCCGTAATGTTCGGTGATGTTATCGTCCCGCTTCCTGACACCAGTGTGATTTTGTGGGTTCGTGAAATGAAAAGTCCAATTACACAAACTCAACAATGTTCTTTATTTCCACCGACTTACAGTTGAACACTTGCCAATTACACAGAATTGCGTAATGCACACAATTACGATTCACCAGTTCGTCCGTTACCGTTCCGATGCACGTACACAGTCTTCTCGTCCGTTCGCTAGCACGTCAAGCACTGACTGACTGACTGACTCATTCCGGCCCGGCGCGTCGCTTATATAAGACCAGCTGGCCAATCTAGAAGTTTCCGGATTAGACAAAACAACCCGCACGTTCGAGAACCTAGGGGGAGGGTAAAGAGACGGCTCAGTGGCCCGCAATCCCTCTCCTAATCATCCCTTCAGTTAGTGACAGGAGACAAAAGAGTGGGTGTGGCGCGGCCTCTGGTCCCTTACTCAGCTGTCGTTTGTTGTGCTTCCCGATAATTGGGTGACAATACGTTGAAAGAGAATTGTCAAATTTATATTTTCGTAACTTTTTTAATGAAATATATTAGGCAACAGAGTTGATTTATCTGAAATGCATGTTAATTCCTAAACGAAGTAAAGAGGAGGTTCCTTTGCATCTAGGCCTGCCTTTCAGATGACACAATAGCACGTGCTTTAGCGGTAGTGATGACATATTTGTTTATATGACTTTTATCACTGACCTTGTTCTGAACTGGATTAGTCATGTATTGTCATTCGAAGGTGTGCTGTGCGAGTGCGAGAGATACGTTATTTTATCCATCGTTTATTGCGCGTGTACTTATTATATGTATAATGGCAGAGTCTACCGCCAGTTTTCCGCTAAAGCATCGCAAGGGTAAACCATTACAAAGCGGGGAAAAAAGAATTGTGTTGCATGTGCTTAATGCACTCAAAGAGAAGAATCCGTCTTTGTCAGTGAGAGAAGTCGAGCAGTTGTGCTCCGAACTTACAGGTGTGAGTGTCAGGTCCATAGGAACATCGCGACGTGAAGTTGAGAAAAACAGAAAAGCGCGTACTCGGAGAATGCGATGAGTTCGTTAAAAGTGCTGTACGTCGTCATGTGCATAGTTTTTTCTTTAAAAACGAACTCCCTAACATAAATAAAATCTTGTCTGCTCTAAATGAGGATGTAGATTTACCAAATTTCTGCAGATTTGCAAGGTATGTGTTCTGGTTTAAAAAATCCCAGTGGAAAAGGCCGAAGACTGATTGTCACTCATATAGGAAGTGATAGTGGTTTTGTGGAACATGGTCTACTGCTGTTTGAGTCAAAGAAAACCGGTGATTACTATGAGGATATGAATAGAGATGTGTTTCAGCAGTGGTTTGCGAGTGTGTTAGCAAAACTGGAACCAATCAGCATAATTGTGATGGACAATGCTCCTTACCACAGCGTTCGTGTCGAAAAGAAACCAAATACATCCTGGAAGAAACAAGACATTATTGAGTGGCTGGGTGCAAAAAATGAAGTTGTAAATGAATCCCTTATTAAGGCAGAACTACTGGAACTTGTAGTAAAGCATGCCAGCGACTGTGATAAATACGTAATCGATTAAATGGCAAGGTCATCTGGTAATGAGGTACTCAGGCTTCCACCATATCACTGGATTTTAAATCCAATTGAGCTTATTTGGAGCCAAATTAAAGGATTCGTAGCGGAGAGTTCCGAAAGCGAAACTGTTACTGCAGAATCAGAATCCGAATCCGAGATGGAGGGGATTACTCCATTACCAGATTCTCCATAACGCGTAAGTTCAGTTTCACTATAAACTTGTATTTTTGCATGCCTTCATATCCTTATTTGCATGATTTTAGCTATCTTCCTGGCAATTTTGACGTTTACTGCAGGTTTAAATGTGACGGGAAAGCACCGCCTATGGCGCGAAAGCATTAGCCAATTAGGATGAGGGGGAAGGTAGATGCATGCGGAGTGATACATGTCAGCGGGACAAGGTTATATGAAACAGGGATTAATTTAAATGTATTTAAGTAAACCGCCCTGGAGCGCCATGGCTGCTGGTGGTGGAAAGGTGAATCCTTCCTCTAGCAGAGCTGTGAGGCCAGTCATGCAGTCAATCATTGAGAGTTAGAGCCCGATATGTGAGGTCGTGTTTACTGCATTCACCATGGAACTGAAATTGCAGCAATGCGCATCAATAAAGTTTTGTGTTCTGTTAGACAAAACTCTTACAGAAACCAATGAAATGGTGCAGCAAGCATACAAGGACCAAGCTTTAGGCAAAACACAAGTCTTTGAGTGGTGTAAACGTTTCAAAGGGGGTCATGAAGACCTTCAAGAACCTCCGCGCCCTGGAAAACCCATAACAGCAAAAACGGAAGTCAACATTAACACAACTGACGCTATTGTGCGAGATAGTCGCATAACAATTTCGAAAGTTGCAGACATAATGCATTTGTCTTTTGGAAGTGTAGACAACATAATTCGCAATGATCTTGGCTATCGAAAAGTTGCAGCGAAATGGGTACCACACGTGATGAAGGACGAACAGAAGGCTCACCGCGTCATGACGTGACAAGAAGGCTCGGAAGGTTACGACGGGAGCCAGACTTTCTGAATAGACTTATCACTTGTGACGAGAGTTGGTTCCACCATTACGATCAGTTAACAAAACAGGAAAGTTTTCAGTGGAAACATTCATTGAACCCTAGGCCTAAGCTAGCAAAAGTTCAGAAAAGTGCAGGAAAGGTCATGGATCTCGTATTCTTTGCAAACGGGGCATTCTGTATGATCATGTTGTAACTAATCAACGCACAGAAACTGCTGCTTACTATTGTCACACCCTAAAGGGGCCACTGAAGAAAAAAATCGCCGAAAAGCAATCAGATCTTGCAAAGAGAGGATGGATCCTGCATCAGAATGATGCCCATGCTCATCGAGCTCGTGCAACTGAAGATGTCATCGCAGAAATGGGTATTGAGATCATGCCTCATCCACCTTATTCTCCACATCTCGCACCATGCAATTTTCACCTCTTCGCTGAAGTAAAACAGGAGATTCATGGTCGCCATTTAAAAAGTGATAAGGAGTTGAACAATGTTGTCATGGGTATCCTGAACAGACTGTCCAAAAATGGGTTAAATGAGTGTTTCGAACAATGGGTAAATTGTTGGAATAATTGTATTTCATCAGAGGGAGAATACTTCGAAAGCATGTAGGTAAATGTTAGTGAAGTAAAGCCATTATGTGTTAAACAATTAGTTCGGTTATTTACTGAAGGACCCTGGTACAAATAACCCTGACTTTTACTGTTTCAAGGAGAGTATTCCCTCCTGAGCAACAAACGACAGCAGCAGCAAAACTTAAAATCAAAGTTTCACTATCTTTCAATAAAGCTTAAGACTAAATGTATGCACCAAGTTCTTCACATTGTTCTACATCTTTAAGTTTTTCAAATCAGAAGAGGTCTCCCTTTTACACTAACTCTAACTTATCCCTGAATGAACGTGATTAACTGCACTCGATATAACATCAGTTTCAGAATGACCTTTGAAATTTTAGCTTGAATTTACTGTGAATATTCAGAGCCATGATTCACTGAAATGCACTTAAAAATACTGTTTGCACCTTGAATGCATCAATATGTGGGATATGCATTTCTCTGAATCTCAAAGGTTGCTGTTACAAACTCAGAACCTCACCTAGGCTGTTAGAAGAACTAATAAACAATCACATTCACAACTGAATCTAATAAACACTTCTTTGGAACAGAATTCCTGTCTTTCTCTCTTAGTTCATGGATTGCTGTTGTTTTTGTGATACCATGAGAATATCTTAGCACTCAACTAGGCTGTTAGAACTAAATAAACAATCACGTCTGCTATTTATCTTAGTAAACGGTTCTTTGTAACAGAGTTAATGGTTTCCTCTCTTACTTTGTAGGTTCCTGTTGATTCCTCTGCCATTTAAATGGTGGTATTCTTTTAATTTTAAGTGAGTTGAGTTGTGCTGAGAGCGCTCAACTACAAGGTCATTAGCACCTCAACAGGGACAACGGGGCAAAAGGCAGGGGGACCTACCAATAAAACTCATTGTAAAAGTCAGGGAGTAAAAGAGCCAGCTAAAAAGTTAAAATCCGGGTAAAAGGCCACACAGCTTCGAGTGAACAGGTCACTGAGCACCACAGGAGCATGGTAGATTAAGGAGATTGGTGTGTGTATGGTGCTAGAACTACCTCAACCAATATCTAAAAGTTAAATTTGTAGTATGAAGGGAATCTGGGATAAAAACTTGAAAACCTTTTGGACAGCTTGGGAGTCATCTGCCAGAACTGCTGCAAGATGGACGCGCAGATTTAGGGTGGCACAAAGGTGTCTTAAGGAAGCACACTCCAACAGCACATGACGGACTGACAAACTGACCCACACAGCGGACAAAGTGGTAGGGGTACCTGGTTTAAAAGGTACGCGTGCGTAAAAGTGCAGTGCCCAATGCGTAACAATCCCGAGAAAGATTTGTTCAGCAAGTTCCTCGAACCATCACCAGAGGAGACCTGTGACAAAGTATCGCCAGCTACACCACTGAGAACTAGTCGATGTCCGGTTGACAATGGAGGAAAATAGCCTCTGAAAGTGTTGTTTAGTGTCATTAATCGAATCCCTTTAAATTTAATTTCATATATTTGTTTGCTTCAGTGTTAATAGCTTCATATTTTGCGTATTTATGTTTTGACTTACTTGACAGAGGAAATAAGACCTTCCCAGTCTTGTTGTGAGGAGTCTATCTGAGCTCTTATGTTAACTTGTCCAGATTCCAGAGTACCTGGTATTACATTTTCACCAAGGGATCTAATGAGCTGTATCCTGGGCTATTCCTCTGGCAAACTGAGCTGAAGATTCTGCAAATCAGTACATTAACATTTGTAAGTCAAAAATAACAATTTTTAAAGGCTTAACCTGACTATTTAACACATGGATCTGATAACCTTAGGCTTCCGTTTAACACAAATTCAGTTGCTGGATTCAATGTAAAATTTGATGTGAAAGATATTTCCACATATAGCTTTTTTGACTGAGCATTTACATATGACATGACACATGTGGATCCAGAAACAAGAGCTAATGAAGATGAAAAGTCATTTGGATGCATTTTCTGTCAATATTTAACCTCAAATTAATGAATAGCCTCATTGCAGAATCCAGAGCCTATAGAGAATGTACATCGACATCTCTAATAGTTATAAAAATAAAACTATAAATAGAAGTATTTATAAACAGTGGAGCTTCATCAATAAAACCTTTTTAAACTACTTCTCGAACTATAAAAACACTTAACTGTTAATTCCCAATACTTTTTTGCTGGTACCAAAAGTTTTATGTCTTTGGAAATATTATGATTTTTTTGAACAGAAATGATGGGCTATGGCTGATTTATATGGCTGTTTGTATTTTATGCATCTCATGTGTTCTTTCATCCTTGTTTCAAAGTTTGTCTTTGTTTTTCCAATATATATTTTGTGGCAATCCTCACATCTTACACTATAAATTCCGGATAGCTAGTGTGTTTGTTGGACTTATGTTTTTGCTACCAAATTTGATTAACCGCTTCGCCGATGGCCATTTAAACCCTCCAGGGGCCGGCAACGGATACCCAATAAACAGAACAGGACATTTAAATTGTTAAATGCTGTAAAAATGCATCATAAATACAATTCCGTATCTTCCGTATTTATTAAGCTATTTAAACGAAACAAAAACTGGTTTAAAACTCATTAAAGGCAGTATAAATCTACAGTAACAATAAAGTAGAGACTAAATTAATAAATTGTTGAAATTTCACTACTTTGTTTCACTGTAGCAAAAGCCATTCTTTGTGCCGAACGCGCCTAATATGTGAATCACTTTGTTTTGTGTGTATACGAGCTATAGTATGTATGTATAGCTACGTAAGCGACTTCTCAGGTTCAAGTTTAGTTTATTTATGCTATGCCAAGCGATAATATGACGAGAATATGTTGCGTCACACACTCCCACACTGGAATGAAAACTCTGTCAGCATCTGTTATTACAGTGTTTCTCAACCAAGGTTTCTGGTAGCCTTATGCAGCAGTTTTCGCTCTGTATTTCAGATATTTATACTCTCTCTTTGTTCAGTGATTTCTTGAAGCTATCAAGAGCTAAATGTATGGCACATTTGAAATTGTTAAATTTCAATGTTAACCATGACTTATCCCGGTAATGTAGCAAATAAATTAGCTTGGGTATGATGTGTACAGGCTTCTGATATTACTGTAGAAAATCTGGAAGATTTGTTGTACGATTATGGAGATGTTTAGGACATACGTAGCAGTGACGTGTACTGGTCTACAGCTGGCATGTTAGCTACTCCATTGTTTGGGGAAATGGCGGGTCAAATATGCGTGATACGGATCAGCTATTACCAGCTATCCCTCTTTACGGAAAAGAGTTAAATGGTAAAAAAAAAGTATTTTTATACCACTGGATGTAACTATGCACAGTTGTTTAGTAATTTTCAGAGCTGTAAAAGACATTCATCTACCTGTACTTGCGCGTATAAAGAGCTCGTAACCTAATTGAGTATTATAATACTCAGAGGCCTCTTTATACTAGGGGGTGGCAAAATTCACCACATCATCCCTCATACTTGAGAGAAAACACTTTCCTAAAAGTATACCACCCACACCCAAAAAACTTGTAACCATTTCGAAAATGTGTAGTGTGTTGCGAAAAAGAAGTTCGCAAGGAAACCAATATTATTGGGTGTGAATCTGCAGATGTGCCCTTGGGTGTTTATCCAGGTTTGGAGGTGTACAATTCAAAAAGAAACCTTTAAGGATACGTTTACAATCCTTATAGAACTAATTTAAATTCATTGTAAAACAGCAAGATTAAAATAATTGGTGTTACATGAGCATTAAATGCATGTATGCGCAGGACGTCTATACACGTCCATATCGGTTTGGGGCCTTTTAACTTGGACGTCATATGACGTCCATATCGGCGAAAGGGTTAAGCTATGGCTTTCAGATCAAGGTTTTGCTGAAACCCAAATTGAAGAATATAACAAACTATTTAATTTATGCATCAACCAAAACAACTTCATGTTCAAACAAAAGTATTACAAACAAACTTCAGGGTTAGCTATGGGCAACCCCATCTCACCGTTATTGGCTGCTTTGTATATGAGTTATTTGGAAACACGGGTGACAGAAGCATTTCCACATATTTTTAAAGTATGGTTTCGTTATGTGGATGACATATTTGCAATAATACCAGAAAAGTTATTGAATTTACAAGAAAGATCTATAAAGTTTACTATTTAAACAGAACAAGATAGAAGGTTACCGTTTTTTGGATTTAAAAATTATGAGAAAAGGAGATTTTGGTATATATAGAAAATCAACACATGTGGATAACGACATTAAAAACAATAACTCCAACCCAAAAGAACACCAATATGCAGTATTTCGCAGTTTAATCCATTGGTTAGTGAACATTCCATTGACTATGGAAGAATATAACAAGTAGATCACATTAAATATGTTGCAATTGTGAATGGCTTTGATCCAAAATTTATTAAAAAAATGATACACAAACATAAAAGACAGAAAACCATCAAGGGCATTAGCACTTTAAGCTGATGACCCAAAGAAAGTATATTGCAAATTCACATATCATCCTAAGGCTTTTAATACATTTAAAAACATTTTCTGTCAATCTCATATAGAACTAGAACAACATAACAAATACAACATGAGAGACATACTAAATCACTCGCTAAAAAACACAAGTCCAACCAAAAAACTATCCGGAATTTATAGTGTAAGATGGAACATGATGAAAAGAAAGGAAAAACTCAAGATAATATCAAAAATACCACTCTCACACCACTTAAAAACACAAACTGGCAATATAGAAAATTCACCTACCATCCATGGGCTTTTAGAAAATTTGAACGAATCTTCAAAAGACTAAACTTAAAACTAGCACCCCAAAACAAATTCAGTCTGAAGAACCTGCTAAATAAGCCACTAAAAAATTCAATCCCCAACACTTTGAAATCGGGAATTTATCAGATAAACTGTGAAATCTGTGATAAAAGCTACATAGGAAAAACTAAGAGAAACTTGTTAACCACGCAAAAAGAACACCAGAGGAACATAAAGTTGAAACAAACAGAAAAACCCACAGTGTCACACCATTTTTGGACAAAAAACCACAACATTGGCCATAACATAAAACTATTAAAATCGTTAAGTACACCTATAGAATTGGATATTTGGGTAAAAAATGTCATAACCAAAAACCGAGATAAAGCTATAAATTTTGAAATCCCGGCATTAAATGAAGTATTAAAACTTAGTGCCCCTAACACCAGATGGCAGAGCGATCGGAGCACCGAAGTAGTGGAGGAGGAAGAATGTTCCTTTAGTCACCAAACAGCTGAGGATGAGATCGAATGATCTCGAAAACGTTTCAATTATACAAAAACATAATAAGTGACGTTGAGTGTAAACATAGTGACTCAAAAATCAAACTCAAATAGCAGCCATAGCCAAATCATTTCTGAACAAAAAATCATAATATTTCCAAAGACATCAAACTTTTGGTGCAGGCAAAAAAGTATTGGGAATTAACAGTTTGGGAAAATATACACATTTTGAAGAATAAAACGAGAGCCATGAACTTAGAAATACAGATAGTAGATGATGTCATTCAACTCAATGAACAGCGCCAGGAGAGGGAGGCGGTCACCTGAAGAACTAGTTGAACATCAGCTGAAGATGAGGACGTGGGGTCCTGGAAACATGCCCTAATTTTTTAAATTTAAGTGGAGCTTAAGTGTTTTTACAGTTCAAGAAGTGGTTTAAAAAGGTTTTTCTACATATGTTTGCAACAAGAAAGAAATTCTACCAAATTTTAATTTGAGTAATTATTTATTTAAGTTGCCATTACATTCTCTTCAATGAAGCTACATTTTCATTATCTTGCATAATAATATATGAGCACAAGTTAAAACTAAATCTAAACACTAATTACTTACAGATACATTACATAAGCTTAGCTGCTTATTGTCGTGCAACTTTTAAAATTAGCATTTTATTTTGTATAGTTCCAAACATATTCAACAGTAAACATATGCTATTTATAATAACCCAGTAAACTTCAGAGGATCTTGCATGGCAAATTCAATGGCAAGTCAATAAAGACTGAGAGTTATTATTATATTATAGATGAGTTGTACTTATTACACATCAGCTTCACTTACATAATATAATTATTTTGCTTCACTGTGGTGTTCCAATACAGTTAAATTTTGATATACGGAAGTGACCAGCAAGTCAAGAAGAACATGCGAAAGTTAGATCCAGCCAATTTAAAACCAGACAACATGGAGGTAGGAAAGTTCACATTTGAACATTTAAACGAACATTTTGGCAACAAAAAATATATAAAACAATGGAAATTAATTGTTCTTTCACACTAGCCGTGTGTAGGATGCACTATGAAAGGGTAGAGCCAGACTGAAAAATTTAATGTCATAGCCGGGATCTGAACCACGGATCTTCTGGTCTCCGTCTAGTGCTCTACACCATAGAGCTACTATGGCCAAAGCACCAACATGACACTAAATTCTCCAACTGATTCCTGTTTTTCCTGGTAAACCACTAGGAGTTCTCATAAACACAAGAGACAACTACCTCAATGGCGATTTACTATGCTCTTTTCCTGGTAAACCACTAGGAGTTCTCATAAACACATGAGACAACTACCTCAATAGCGATTTACTATGCTCTAAGTACTTTAAGTCCCAGGATTTAATCAAATCAAATCAAATCAAATTTATTCACCATAAGATTTCCAATTACAGAAATATCGGCTTCGTCAATACAATTTTACATTACAGATTAACAGTAAACACATGATCGGATAAACAAATAAGGTGATAGTATTTACAATTGCAATATATATAATACATATGTCTAACAAAATTGATTCACTGTTCATCAAGGTATTCATTTACTGAATAAAAACATCTTTGTATTAGATACTTCTTTAATTTCCTTTTAAATATTGTTAAATTTGGTAATTCTTTGAAATATTGAGGAAGTTTGTTGTACAATTTAATACAGTTATAGTGTATACTTTTTTCATATAGGGTTCTCTTATGCCCTGTAACATGAAGATGTGATTTACCTCTAGTGTTGTGACTATGTATTTCAGCGTTTGTGACAAAAATATTTAACTGTTTATGAGCGATCACCAGCACCTCATAGAGATATATAGATGGAACTGACAGAATATTCAATGATCTGAAATAAGGTCTACAACTTGTGGTACTGGAAAGATTCATCATTAAACGTATGGCCCTCTTTTGTATTATAAACATTCTTTTCGTATAGCTCGTCTTTCCCCAGAATATTATGCCATAGGATAACTGCGAGTGAAAGTAGGCAAAATAGTCTATTTTAAGCACATCAAGATTGACTGATGATCTTAAAGTATATAGTGCAAAACAAGTTTGACATAGTTTTTTGGATAAAGCATCAATATGAGTTCCCCAATCTAGATTACGATCTACCCAAACTCCAAGAAATTTAATTTTATCTGTAGTAGTTACTGATTCATTCTCTAAGCATATATTAGGGAAACTTACATTTTTGTTGACTTTATGATGGAAACCTACAGCGATGCTTTTGCTCTTATTAATAATAAGTTTATTGTCTTTAAACCAATTTGAAACATAGTCTGTTACCCCATCAACGTTTGCTTTGAGTTCTTGTTTGTTTTTCCCAGAAATGAGAACACTGGTATCATCAGCAAACAGAGTAAATTTAGTATTAATGCATTGGTTGTTTTTGGCCAGGTCATTAATATACAATAGGAACAATAAGGGACCCAATACCGAGCCCTGCGGAACTCCATATTTAATGTTTTTTACACTAGAGCGAGCAGCTTTAATCTCCTTCGAACCATTTACTACATATTCAATTTCGGTTAACTGCTTTCTATTTATTAGGTACGATTTAAACCATTCAAATGGAACTCCTCTGATACCATAATTATACAACTTGTGTAATAATATATCACGGTCGACTAGATCAAAGGCCTTTGACTGATCAAGAAATAGTCCCATGCATTGATTCCCGCTGTTAGATTTTTTAGTATATCTTCAATAACGTTCCGTAGTGCTGAGCTTGTTGATTTCCCTTGCTGGAACCCGTACTGCACTTTCGATATATCATATTTATTTAGAAATGCTAAGACTCTATTGTACACCACCTTTTCAATTACTTTAGAAAAAACTGATAAAATAGATATTGGCCTATAATTTTCACAATCAGATTTTGAACCCTTTTTAAACAGTGGTTTAATTTTTGAGACCTTTAGATTCTCAGGGAAGTGACCTTCACAGAGTGATATATTTATAATATGACATAATGGTTTAACCAGATGCACAGCGCAATTTTTTAGAAGCATATTAGAAAACTCATCCAGGCCAACAGATTTTTTGGGTTTCATACTTTTAATAATGGAGAGTAGCTCTGCTTCTGTTGTTGGTAAAAAATATAAAGATTCCCGAATTTGATTATTTTGGGTAATTAAGCACGAATTGATAGTTATGTTTTTCCTCTTTCTAATGAGTTCTGCAATGGTCGAAAAATATTGGTTAAATTCATGAGCTACCATTAATGGATTAGATACTTGCCTACCATTTATATTCACACTAAAATCAATATTTTTCCTTTTTTTCCCCTCAATCTCATGTTTTATAACATTCCATATAGTTTTTGATTTGTTTAAAGAGCTATTTACCAGAGTACCATTGTAGAGTTTTTTAGCCATCCTGACTACTCTGTTGTATATTTTTTTATACTTTATGTAATATTGTTTAAAATCATCGGAAGCAAGATTATGTTTAGTTAGTCTACTTAGGAAACGAAGTCTTTTGCTTGATATCCGAATACCCTTAGTAACCCACTTAGTTTTATTATGTGTTTTTTCTTTCAAAGTTTTGATAGGCATGGCTATGTTCAAGTTGAGATTAAGAATTTTTTCAAATTCGATGTAACATTTATCCAGGTTATTTTCGCAGCAATACACATCCATCCAGTTTTCTTTGGAGAGTAAGTAGTTAAAGTATTTAATATTGTCTTCACTGTATATCCTACACTTTTTTAATGACTGACCAGGGTTGCTTAAAGTATTATAGTTCGGACCACTATTATGTACAACTAATGGAAATTAATTCTTCTTTGACACTAGCCGTGTGTAGGACGCACTATGAAAGGATAGAGCCAGACTGAAAAATTCAATCTCATAGCCGGGATTTGAACCAAGGATCTTCTGGTCTCCGTCCAGCCGCTCTAAGAATTTAGAGTTTAGAGCAGCTGGACAGAGACCAGAAGATCCATTGTTCAAATCCCAGCTGACATTGAATTTTTCAGTCTGGCTCTATCCTTTCAAATAAAACAATATTTGAAGCTAAAGAAAAAAAAGAAGGTTAATATCAGCAGTTTTATGTAACTGAAGCTGATGTGTTATAAACACAACTCATCTATAATTTAATAATTATTTCGCTTCACTGTGGTGTTCCAATACAGTTAAATTTCTATATACAGAGAGTTATCTTTTTTTTTACCGTGCACAACAAAGACACACTGTGGAAACAATTCCGCATGATGCCAATGGATCAGCTCTGTTTGGTGGACAAAGCACAAGCTTGCTTCTGCGTGCCTCTGTACACATGGGACAAATGAAATAGGTCAGTTCACCAGCCACCTACAGGGAAATGGAGGTGTTACCTAAAGAACAATGTGCTGCATTGAAGTTTCGCTTTCTTTGTAGAAATCCAGCATGGACATTTACAGAATGTTGCAGAAGGCATATGGGGATGACGTTCTGGCACAGTCTACAGCTCTTCAATGGTTCAAGGGATTTAAAAAGGGCCGTGTTTCAATAACAAAGCACCAGTTGCTCCAGGAACAGCAATAAACAAAACAATTATTAGCACAGTTGGCATCACTGTTCCTGAAAACTGACGAATAACAACTGACAGATTTGCAGACTTGTTACTGATTTCCCATGGCAGTGTTTTCTCAATTCTGCATAATCATTTAAACATCCTCTAAGTTGAAGAAATGCCTTTGTCAGAGGCATTATCCATCATCAGAAGCAGTGGTGAAGGCCGCGGAGGCAATTTTGAAGGATCTCTCAAAAAATGGTTTCCAGCATGTCTTTGAAGACTGGCAGAAGCACTGGAACAAGTGCATCGCATTCAGGGGAGACTATTTTGAGAATGACCATCAAAATTATGAAGATGAGTAAAGGTACGTTGTCAAAAAAAAATTGTGATCATTCCTTATTGAACAACCCTCGTATTAATAATCAGGTGCATACAACCTGAATAAGCAGCACTTAAGCAACAACACTATAATTCTGTTTGCCATTACCAAATACCATTACTATATTAGATAGATAGATAATTTATTCATCTTGTAAATCATACATTGTACATGAGTACTATAAAACACGTCAAATCGTGAATATACAGTGCAATTAACTATACCTGTAAATTAACAGGTCACATCCAAAAACGACAAGTCAGTGTTTGTACAAAATAATGTTTTATAAAGATATCTCAAGAATGTTATAATATACGCAATTAATTCAGAAATGTAACAATATTATAAACTTTCCATAAATTCAAGAACAGAATAAAAACAATGGTCTAGCAAGTATGCCAAAACTGGCTTTTTAAATGCTGAAAAATTGCAAGTGGTTTTATTGGCTATAGGTAGTTTATTAAAAAAAAAGTGATTCCTACGTTTATTACACTGTTTTGATGAGCTCTTGTGTTACTTCTATTCACATGAATATCCACTCTCTGTCTAGTATTATGCTTATGAACTGTGTCATTAAAGGTACAGTGACCGTTTCCTTTCATTAAATTTGTCTTTGTAAATTTTAAAATTTCAAAAATGAAAATACATGGGATAGGTAAGTTTTAAATTTTTTAAATAATGGTCTACATGCCAATGTTGATTTAATACCTCCAAGTATTCTTAGAATCCGTTTTTGCATTATGAATAATGATTTACAATGTGGTGAGTTACCCCATAATGTTATGCCATATTTTAAAATGGAGTCAGTACATGTAAAATACACGCTTCTGCGAGTTTTTATGTTAACTATGTGTACCAATTGCCTGATATTAAAACAAATTGTACTCAGTTTTTTAATTAGATGATCAACATGTGTCTCCCATTTTAGGTTACTCTGTATCCAAAGACCCAAAAATGTAGTAGTATTTACATACTTAATTACTTTATTATTACATATTAATTGTGATTGTACAGAAGACTTATTCTGAGAAAACTGAAAATGAATTACCTGTGTCTTATCCAAGTTTACTGTTAAATTATTATTGCTGAACCATTTAGAAATATTACTAAACATTCTGCTCGATAAGATTTGTAGCTCTTCAAGTGCCTTGCTTTCAATTAATATATTTGTCGTCAGCACATATTGAACTATTGTTTTAGCTGTAATATTTGACTGTAAATCATTTACAAACAATAGGAAAAGAATAGGACCCAAAAATAGAACCTTGTGGTACCCCAAACTTAATATATTTTTTGTCTGATTGGTATTCTTTAATGCAATCTTTTTCTGTATGTAAAATTTCTACTATTTGCTTTCTGTCCTTTAGATATGATTTAATCCATTCCAATGAATGCCCTCTAATACCCATATGTTCAAATTTTTAGAATAGTAAATTGTGGTTTAGTACATCGAATGCTTTAGTTAGGTAGAAGAATGCGACTAGTATTTTTTTTCCTTGTTCCATTTAACTGCTTGCCTTTAACTGGGATGACGTACGAAATGTTGTCTAAATGAGTGCAAGGTACATGCAGCTTACAGTTACCAGACGATCATCTTTCAGGGTAAGGGAAATCCACACACAGGGAAGAAACAAGTTACATCGGACGATGAAGAAAGTAATGTTCAAATGAGCCCACGGTACAAAGAGCTTAACCTTACCAGTCATTCATCCCACAGAATAAAAGAAGACCTTTAGCATTAAGTCATATCGGACGATGGAAGAAATCATGTTCAAATGAGTACAGGGTACATAGAGCTTAGAGTTGCCAGTCATTGATATTTCAGAGTAAAGGCAAACCACTAGCATTAAGTCATATCGGTCGATGGAAGAAATCATGTTCAAATGAGAACAGGGTATTTAGAGCTTAGAGTCACCAGTCATTGATCTTTCAGAATAAAGGAGAACCTCCAATGTTAAGTTATATCGGACAATGAATGAAAAGTCTAAATGAGTACAGGGCACATAGGGCTTAGATTTACCAGACGTTCATCTTCCGGGATGGATGAAAACCGGCAATGTTAAATCATATTGGACGATGAATGAAATGTTGTCTAAATGAGAACAGGAGACATATAGCTGAGAGTTACCAGACGTTCGGTTTCAGAGTTAGATAATATTCCCAACGTTAAGTCATATCGGACGATTAATGAAACGATGCAGAAATGAGTCCAGGTTACATTGAGCTTAAAGTTACCAGACATTCATCTTTTGGGATAAGGGAAAACCTCCAGCATTAGGTCATTTCTGACGATGAAAGAATTATTTTCAAATGAGTACAGGGTACATTGAGCTTACGGTTATCAGTAATTCATCTTTCAGAATAAAGGAATTCCTCCATCATTAAGTCATATCGGACGATGAGTGAAATAATGTTAAAATGTGCACAGGGTACATAGAGCTGAAAGCTAGCTGACTTTCTTCTTTCAGCATAAGCGAAAACCTCCGATATTAGAAACATATCGGACGAAGGATGAAATGTTGTCTAAATAAGTCCAGCTTACAGAGAGGTTGTTCATCTTTCAGGTTACGGGAAAACGTTCACAATTAAGTCATATCGGATGATGAGAGATATAATGTTCAAATGAGTACAGGGTACATGGAGCTTAGTTACCAAACTTTCATCTTCCAGTTTAAGGGAACACCTCCAAAGGTAAGCCTTATCGGACGATGAATGAAATGATGTTTAAATGGTCCAGGGTAGATAGAGCTTAGAATTACCAAACTTTCATCTTACAGCTTAAGTGAGCATCTCCAATGTTTACATATAGCGGATGATAAATGAAATGACATTCAAATGAGTCCAGATTCCTTAGAGCTTAGGGTTACCAAACTTTCACCTTACAGCTTAAGTGCACACCTCCAACGTTAAGCCATATCGGACGAAGAAGGAAATGATGTTCAAATGAGTCCAGGCTAGATAGAGCTTAGAGTTACCAAACTTTTATCTTCCAGGTTAAGGAAACATCGCCAATGTTAAGCATATTGGACAATGAATGAAATGATGTTCAAGTGAGTCCAGGCTATATAGAGCTTAGAGTTACTCTACTTTCATCTTTCAGGTTAAGGTAACATCTTCAACATTAAGCATATCGGTAAATGAATGAAATGGTGTTCAAATGAGTCCAATTGATATTCATATGAGTTTAGGTTACTCATATTTTAGAGTTACAAGACAGTCATCTTTCAGGAATAGTTGTTGTTTTCAAATGCTAGGCTTTGGCAATGAAGCCATTAGCTCTCTTGCTCTCCAAAATTTCTGTGTAGTGGGTCCGTCTGGTAGGGCTTCACAGGTTAAAAGATGTTCTTCAGTCATTTCCTCTTCTATCTTGCACAGAGTACAATTTGGACTTGTATAAATTCCTATTCTATGCAAGTTTTTGGCCAAATAATCATGTTCCATAAAATTTGCTACTGCAGCTTTACGTGGGATTTCTGGAATAATTTTAATTAAAATGTTCCATTTTTTATCTTTTGCTTTGTTAGATATAGATTGGGTTTGTTTGTTTTTATATATGCTTTTGATTAATCTTTTTATGGATGTGAAGGGTAGGTTTTTACTTTTGTTCTGAATTAAATTTGCACCTTTTTTGGCAAGAAAATCAGCTGATTCATTTCCAGCAATTCCATAATGTGCAGGTATCCACTGTAATATAATTCTTTTCTGTAGTTTTTGAAGTTGTTTGATCATTTTGTGACATTCTTTAATTTGGATTGACCTCATTTTATATGAACTTATTGCACATAATGCTGCTTTAGAATCAGAAAGTATGACAGCATTTTTGAATTTATCTATTCTGTATAGAAGGTGTTGGAGTGAAATATGAATAGCCGTTACTTCTGCACCAAAATTTGTTGTGGGGTATCCTGCTGGTTGATACAATGAGAAAAGTGCACACTTAATTCCTGCTCCTGAGTTGTTCTACAAGTTAGATCCATCTGTGTCAGGCACGTATTTAGAAGTTAATTACCGGGGGGGGGGGGGGGGGGGGTTGTTTCCAAACATTCTACATTGAATTATTTACTTTTAACAGTTAATTAGGGATGTGTTTTTATCATGTTAATAAAAATTAAAAACAAATGTATTGTTACATTCACATGACTTTCTCTCCTACCCGTACTGCTAGCGTGTCTGCCTGACGTTCAAGAGGTCCCGAGTTCGAATCTCGTCCAGGATGAGTTGCCTGCATAAGATTTTTCCAAGATTTTTCCTTATCCTTAAAGACGAATTTTGGGTAGTTCTACGCTCCATGGACCCTGGACACAGTTGAGCATCATTTCACCCATTTCAGTCAACGTCTGATATGATTTAACATTGGAGGATGTAAAATTACAAAAAAAAATGACTTTCTCCACCCAAGCTTCTACAAAATTCTTGTTATAAAAATTTGTTTTCTTGATTCTTTGGATAAAGTCTGCAGAAAGGCCTTTCGTTGCACAGTTTTGTTTTCGTATAGCTGGAATAAACTGGTATAAGCAATAATCAGATATTTAAAAAGCAAACCACTGACTGATGCATTTAAAGTATTAGTTCTCCTTGAATGAAAAAGGGAATAGGAACTTAGAAGTCAAAAATTAAATACCTTTAAGTAAGTATCTGAGAATTGTAATTACCAACAGATAATATATCGGAATTGGTTAACCTTGCAATACATTATTGTAATTGACATTATTTGTATATTTTAATGAGTTCTACAGCTGATGTGCAGTAACTTTTCGTTAATTTCTTAAGTTTAGAATAGTTATATGAACATCACTTCCAGTAAAGTGGACTTCGAGTTTTTCCTCAAAAAATTCACAATAGGGTATCTTAAATATGTTGTGTTTTAATTAAAATTATTGAAGCCATTTTTTGGACGATTTTCTTGAAAATCTTTGTTTCGCATCCTTGAAAGATAACGAAATTAAAACCTACATTTTGTATTCCTTCAATTTTTGGGTTTTGTAATATGCTATTAGCAAACACAAAAAACATACACACTGGAGCGCGCGTGCGGACATTCCTTTTTAATTTTTGTCTTTGTTCTGGTTTCCTCTAAACTTGCATTCCTGGTGACATCTCGAAATAAATTTTTTTAAATGGAATATAACACATTTGTGCTTACTAAGCACGTGGTAGAGGTACTAAACATTGATGCCGTATATTGACATGAGTCTCTGGTTCACAGAGTTTCTCTGTTCATATAAAGCACGATTGCTCCATTCCGTATCGTCATCAAGCTGTTTGGTTATAAATGATTTCAACTGTAGTCCGCCTCCATAATGTGGTGGTACAGTGTCTGACTCCCAGTGAAGAGGTAGTGGCCAACCTTGCCGCGCAAGGGGAAGGAAGGCTTACCTCCACCTCATATGAGCGAAAGTTGAGCACCGCTAAAGCGAGTTCCAATTGAGATCAAGATAAGTTTCCTGAATTGGACTTTTCAAAGGGCTTTCCCTTATCATAAGAAGACGAATGTCGGATAAAACCTAAGTTCCGGTGGCCGTGGACCGATTTGAGGGTGTCATCCGTTCCATTTACTGCTCAATATGATAATCCGGTTAAAGGATGTTAAAGTATTTAAAAATAAATAAAAAAGTAGGTTCCGTATGAAATTATGCAGCTGAAAAAAAAGTTGCAATTTTGAGACTGCCAAATGTACATATAACTTGTTACATTCCATGAGATGTTTCGAAAACAACTGGTACAAGGAAACTAGAAACTGCCGGAGTTGCGCATTTTATGAGCTCCACGTTCGCTTGTAACCTGATATTTTATCTATGATGCCATGGTTTCTTAGTTGAATAATCAGTGAAATTGAAGTGGTGTTTATCACCTATTCCCAGAATATTCAAATTGTTGGGTCTCAAACGTGAAGCATTTTAATCGGAATCGTTAGACATGTTTTTGAGAACATAAACAATTTACGAAAGTTCTTCCATCTTTTTTTTTTGTAATTTTACGTCATCCAACGTTAAGTCATATCGGAGATGAATGGAATGGGTGAAATAATGCTCTAAAGAGCCCAGGGTCCATAGAGCTTAGAGTTACCCGACATTCGTCTTTCAGGATAAGGGAAACCCAGGAGAAAACCTTATCTTGGTAACTCACCCTGACCGAGACTCGAACTCGGGACCTCTTGAACGCGAGGCAGACCCACCTCCACCACGCTACCGAGGCGGGCTTTTTCCATCTAAAGGATGGTTTGGTGTGGAGAAATTTTTTCAAAACCTTTGTGTCACATCCTCGAAACATCATAAATGTAAATATATCTGCGATTTTTCGTTTTTGAAATACGCTGTTACATTAACGCAATGATGCTTCTATACGTATATCTAGGGTCAAAACTCAGTGCAGTATACCGATGTACCTGCAATACAATACTTTCTTACTATATAGAGGATAATAAACCTATTGACAGGTTAACAAAATTATAAAAGTAGCAAATATGACTCCAGCCAAAATATACACATGAAATACTGCAGCAATTACTACAAGTTTCCTAGACATGCAAGATTAAATAATATATTAGTAACATTAAAAGGGTCTAACTTGAAAACTCACCCCAAAGAGATGAGAAACTATTGAAGAGAAGCCTTGTCCATGATGGTCTCCATTACAGTCCTTAGGTTTATATGGAAAATATTTTCACACTATTTACACTATGTACACGAAGCTTAAGTAGTGCTATAGTACTAAGTTGATACACCTTTTTCTGCTGCCCATTATATTTAACACTTCCTCAGGATTGATTTTCTGATCCCAGTGTACAGACAACAAGGCAAGATTAGTTAAAATCTCATCACTAGTTCTATTTCTGAGGTAAGTTTTGAGCCATTTCATTGTTGAAAATGATCTCTCGGCACCGGTAGTTGAGATGGGTAGGGTGGCTAAAATTTTAAGCAGACAATGAATTGAGGGATATAATGCTGATGAACATGTTACCAAAGAACTTGTGGCATCATTTGGTCTATTTTGTTTCTCTGTGAATTTCCATTTTTGACACCACAACCGATATTCTGCCTGTGTTTCACTGTCACTGATATTTCCGCCTAAATATAATGAAAGCTTGTTTAACCTATCAGCTTTAGTTTCTCCTACATTTCTGGGCAATAAAATATCGAAAGCAGACAATACATCTTTGTTCTGTTCAAATCGTTCCTTAAGACTTGAGATCAGTTCGTCAGTGCATGGAATGAAGAGACATCTTCTCAAGTACTCCTCTGCTGTATCTGCTGGGTGATTGTCCCTTTTTGTCTGCTTCCCTGCCAGGCTTTGAATTCTGATTTCAGAGTCAAATAGGGATTTCATATTGTTTGAACGCTGCTCAAAGATTTTGTGAAATTCTTCAACAGCATTCTTTCTTAAAGCTTCCAGCTGCTTTACTACGTCACTGGCATATTCCAAAGCACAGCTAAGATCATGTTCCGGGCTTTGCAGATACGTAGAAAGGCGGACTGTGAAACACAGAATTTTCTCGCATGTCAATAGTGAGATTAGAAAGGCACTATTCTCTATGGCCGCCAATAGTTGTGCTGCAGTTTTGGAAATTGATTTGTTGCTTATGGAAAGCTCCTGAAGGCTCTGAACAATCGGTTCTAGAAGTTCCACAAACACAATGACAGAATCATGCCTCTCTACAAATCTTGTATTGCAAAGGCCAATCAATCTTGATTTCTTACTGGTAGGTAACAGCTCATTAATGCTATTCTTTAAAGCATTGCCAGCAAAAGGATGATTGCGAAATAAATCACAAATGTCACTCATAGTGCCTAAGCAATTACGAATGTGAGCTGTAGTATGTGCAGAGGACAACGCTAAATTTAGTCTATGACTAGCACAATGAACAAATAAAGCTTTTGGATATAGCTGTTTCACTTTCGCTTGAACTCCATTGAACTTTCCAGCCATAGGAGCACCATCGTACCCCTGTCCCACCAGATTGCTCATATTTAGTCCAAGGTTAACGCATTCTTGTATAATTGTCTTAGCAATGTTGCTACCGGTAAGGTCATATATAGGCACAAATCCCACAAAGTATTCTCTCAAAACATGGTCAGAGTTGACATACCGTAAACAAACAGATAGCTGCTCCATTCCGAAAATATCTAAAGCTTCATCAGCAATAACACTAAAGCATTCTGCAGCATTTACAGCACTGAGAACCTTTCCTCGTACTATTTCGGCACATATGCCCAGAACTTCGTTCTGGATTAAGGGGCTAATATAAGTTGCATTTTTCTTCACATTAGCCACATGCTTTTCTAATATTTTGTCACCAGCATCATGGCGAAAGCGTAAGAGAACTCGAAATTTTCCGTCTTTCTTATCAGGCTTTGATAACATTAAGGGACCACTATCTAAATCACCTCTGAGAGGCAGTTCTTCTTGTCCGCAAAATATAATTGTTTTTATTATTGGTAGAAGAGCTTCCCTATTTTCCCTAATTTCTTTTCCCCTCTGACTATTAATCTGAGATGCCACATCTTCTTCCCTGCCATTCTATATTGCCAAAAACCGCTCGGCTGATAAGACACAGTTTTTATGATAACCCATGCCTGGTGATTGTTAAATGCTTCTACAGCATCCTTCCATTTACAAAATGGTTTTGTCACCAAATATCCTAAGTTTTGGTGACCGCCTTGACCTATGCCTTGTTTGCAGAAGAGAACGCAGTAACGGCAACATGCACCGTCTTGAACTTTTGAGTATGTTAGCCACCCTCACCTATCCAGCCACTTATATTGAAAACTTAGAGTCATGCAAACGTACGGGAAACACAAATAAACTATTAGGCTTCAAATCATTTTTGAGTATGTCATACCTAACATCTCTAGGAATATTGACACAGTTTGTTTCTTGCAGCAGCATGCCGATATCACAACCGGCATTAAAACTGCGAAGTTCTTCACTCGCGACATGAACACTGCACATCTCATTTTTAGTTTTTAACTCACCAACTTCAGGTTTAACTTCGCTTCAAGCGCTAGTTCTGCATATCTTGCTCGCATTGGTAGGTTTGAAAAAAGTATCGATTTTTGCGTTCCTCTTCATATCTAAAAAAAACACTGTTTCAAACTGTCGAAAAACACCTTCACAATACGAGAAACGTTTGCTTACTAGCTACACTGTGTTAAGTCCGGCTTTTCAACCCTAGCAGGTAGACACTCACATTGGTCAATGACCCTTCTTTCCATTTAAAGAATAACTTAGTTCTTAATGATAGTCCTAAGGACAAGTTAGATGTGCACAGTCGGAACAAAAGAAAGGGCCGCAGTTTCAGGTTCGTTTGATTATTTAGTTGTTGTTGCTAATATTCTTCTCAGAGAAGTTTATTTCTTGTGATATCATTTATTTTGGGATAAAAATACTTATTAAGAGTTTTAACTGCATTGGAAAGCTTTGTTTAGTACCTAACTATTCCCCTTTTTCTCCATTACAAGTGAGGATGATAGTTAATGAACTCTGCAACCCGCCGCTTTAGTATAGTATGGTGTATGATGAATGTGTTTCTCCCAGAGACAGGGTTTCGATTACCGATTGATGTATCTCCCGGATGAAGTCTCTTCCTAAAGTTTGCTCACCACTTGAACCTTTATGTTTGGAAAACTTAGGCTCCTCTCCTGCATAATTTGCTCAACTGGGAGATCGCTAATCTGAAAGCCCCGTTGAGAGAGTTTACGTTCACAGTTTCTAAAATATTCTTAATTACCTTGTAGGTATATCACATTTAAAGAATAATTTTATCATCGTCGTCGTCTTCCTTCCTCCCTCCCTCCCTCCCTTCCTTCCTCCTTCCCTCCCTCCCTTCCTTCTTCCTTCCTCCCCTCCCTCCTTCCTTACTTCTTCCTTCGTTCTTCCTCCCCTCCCTCCTTCCCTCCTTCTTCCTTCCTCCCCTCCTTCCTTCCTTCCTTCTTCCTTCCTCCCCTCCCTTCTTCCCTCCTTCCTTCCTTCTTCCTTCTTCCTTCCTCCCCTCCCTCATAACCTCCTTCCTTCTTTCTTCCTTCCTCCCCTCCTTCCTTCCTTCTTCCTTCCTCCCCTCCCTCCTTCCCTCCTTCCTTCCTTCTTCCTTCCTTCCCTCCCTCCTTCCCTCCTTCCTTCCTCCTTCTTCCCTCCTTCCTTCTTCCCTCCTTCCTCCCCTCCCTCCATCCCTCCTTCCTTCTTCTTTCTTCCCTCCTTCCTCCCCTCACTCCTTCCCTCCTTCCTCCCCTCCCTCCTTCCCTCCTTCCTTCCTTCTTTCTTCTTCCCTCCTTCCTCCCCTCCCTCCTTCCTTCCTTCTTCCCTCCTTCCTCCCCTCCCTCCTTCCTTCTTCCCTCCCTCCTCCCCTCCCTCCTTCCCTTCTTCCCTCCTCGTATAACTTACAGAATTTGATGCCACCTTTCACTTAAAACGTTACACTTACACGTGGAACAAATGTAATGTAGTTCTAAAAAAGAATACGTAATTGTATTTTACTAGCTTAACTTTTGCATAATCTTGAGCATAAAAATAAATAATCCAGCCATATTTTCTTTAAACCCCGCAGCCCTCGATGTTAATGAGGACTGTTAATCCACATGCATTAATAAACCAGACTATCTGTAAGCAGTGGAGAGTGTTGCGTTACTGAAATTAGTTATTTTTATTAAGGCATATCTCACCTACATCGCATGTTCATTAGGTGCAGTATCTAGTGTTGCATACTGTATTCATGGGATCCAAAGGTCCTCGTTGTCGACGGTCCTTAAACCCCAAATCACTCATTCACTAACTGTATTCAGTTATAAATTCAATAACAGTACTATATGCATGCTGTTTATTTTTCAGCGGACTGTACTTCTACCACCGTACTCGACCTTGGATATAGGAAATGCCAGAAAGTTGAAAAGAAACAGTTCTTGATTAGGGGCGGAAACCTTTACATTTACAGTTATTCCGCACGCACTCTTCACTCTTTATAACATCATGTCTACCTGTCAGTGAATAGAGACGTTAAGATGAGAAGCTTGAATAAACTTTTATAATTTATTTTAAAGTGAGCTTTATTTAAACTATTTATTACAAAATTAAAACGACAGCCCCTGATCTGTGTAGATATGTAACCATTTTTAGGTGGATATCAGTTGTTCACAGTTTCTAATGCTAGTGCTTTTAGTACAGGTTTGGAAGCTTCACATTTTGTTACTATTTGTTCTAAATATAATTGAATATTAATTGGTTCAAAAGTCAGTGGGTTTTCTTTGATTAAAATGTTTTCTTTAGAATTAGGAATATTCAAATCTGCTTTTAATACCATAACTTTGTGTAGGAAACTTGTTCGTGTTTTCGTCTTGATTGATTGTAGTAATCTTTTCTCCAATTTTGTTGTGTTTAACCGCAACATTTTTTCATGTTGTCTTTCAGGAATAGAGAAAACCTTAAACGTTGAGTCATATATGAGAAAGCTGTCCGCGTGTTGGGTACCGCGTTTGCTCACGTTAGACCAAAGACGTGTTAGAATTAACATTTACAAAGCTCTTTTCGCGCAGTTTTGGTGCAATAAGTAAGAGTTTTGGCGCCGATTAATTACTGTGGATGAAATTTTTTCTTTTTCATTTTTTTTGTTGTAATTTTACGTCCTCCAAACGTTAAGCCATATCGGACGGTGAATGAAATGGGTGAAATAATGCTCAGTGTGCCCAGGGTCCACGGAGCTTAGAGCTATCCGACATTTGTCTGTAATGATAAGGGAAACCCTCTGAAAAAAACTTATCCAGATAACTCACCCTGGCCAAGATTCGAACTCGGGACCTCCTGAACGTGAGGCAGACCGGCTACCATCTACGCTACCGAGGCGGGCATGTTGATGAAACCTGGATTCACCATTATATGCCCAAAACAAAAGTACAATGCAAACAGTAGACTGCAAGGGGAGAACTGGCTCCAAAAACAGCAAAAACCTGGGTTTTTTTTCGTCTGGGAAAGCCATGGTGACTGTTTTTTTTTCTGATAGTCAATGGAGTTATTCTAATCAATTATCTTCAAAAAGGAAAACCCATTTTGGAAGCATACTACACATGACTACTTCAGAAGCTGAAGGCAGAACTTGGGGAAGAACGGCAACATTTGCAGAAAAAAGAAATCCTGTTTCACCAAGACAACGCACCGTCTCACACCTTAGCAGTTGCCATGGCGAAAATCCAAGAATTACGGTTTGAACTGCTTGACCATCCGCCTTACTCACCAGACCATCAGATCAGCAACTTCTGTTTGTTCCCTTATCTGTAAACGTCATCAGATAAAAAAACGGATAACCACTTCCTATTTCGGAATATTGTAGATAAATACTTGTTACTTAAATGAATAACAAGAAATATTTGGGAAATTGTTAACTCCCTAAAAATGTATTAGGTAAATTGCATGTTTTAACAAGATCTACATTTTTTGTAGTAAGATTTTCTGCCTCTGAATGTACACAAAGGTCATTCAGAATGAAGAGGACTTCAGATGGTAAATTCGACTCATTTGTTATGAAAATATCTTAAGGCAAGGCTACACTGAAAATTCCCCCAAGATGTTGAAAATCATGGAATATTCTTTTTTGGCATTTTGGTAGCTTAGTGTTTGTAGTAATAGATGGCATGCTATTTTTATCATTTGCACCACTTTAGGCCATCACATAACAATTTAAAGAGATCTTTAACAATTGTTAAAAGTAACAATTATGACTTTAAAATTCATTTTCTAAGAAACTTTTTTCTAACTCTTTTCGGTATTGTCACCCAATTATCGGAAACCACGACCAACGACAGCTGAGTAAGGGACCAGAGGCCGGGGCACACCCACCCATTAATCTCAGTCACTAACTGAGGGGATGATTAGGGAAGTGTCACTTGTCGCTGGCTGCCTCTTCCCCCTTCCCCTGCCGTCTGGAACCTTCGCGGTGATTCAGTCTCGAGAGACTTCTAGAAAACAGTGACAGTGAGTGTGTTCAGTCAGTGTTTGGCGAACAGCGTAGGAGCTCCGTGCTAGTGAACGGACGAGAAGACTGTGTACGTGCATCGGAAGAGTGTACGTAACTATGAGCGTGCAGTGGAACTATAACGGACGAACTGGTGGATTGTAATTGTGTGCATCACGTAATTCTGTGTAATCGGCAAGTGTTTTGTGTGCATTACGTAATTCTGTGTAATCGGCAAGTGTTCAACTGTAATTCGGTGGAAATAAAGGACATTTTTGAGTGGTGCAATTGGACTTTTCATTTCACGAACCCACAGAGTCACACTGGTGTCAGGAAGCGGGACAACATCACCGAACATTACAACCATGGACGCGGCATTGGAAAAGATTTTGGAGAAGATGATGGAAATGAAGGCCGAACTGACAAATGACCACATCACCGACAAAATGGAAAAGAAGTTGGAGACGGCAAATAACACTTTGGCCGCAAAGATGAACGAGTTAACAACAAAAACAGAAGCGGCAAACAACAACTTGGCCTCGAAAATGACCGCAAAGATGGCCGAATTGACCACGGAAATGAAGGTGGCGAACGAGGCTCTTCCCGCCAAATTTGAAGAACAGTTGGCCGGCGTGAGGGATGACGAGACGGAGCTGGGCAAGCGGATGGGCCACGTGGACGAGTGCGTCGAGGACCTGGCGAACCGCTTCAATGACCTAGAGGAAAAGGCCGACAGTAACGCCAAGTCCCTGAACGCCGTGGTGGAAGAAATCGAAGACCTTGCGAACCACGTAAACAACCTGGAGGCAAAGGCCGACAGCAGCGTCAAGTTCCTGAACGCCATGGTGGAGGACGTCTTCGGCAAGATGCTGAAGGATTTGAAGGCCGACGCGCCGGGACGCGACACATCTGCGCGCGTCAAACCTCCCAAGTATGACGGCGCGTCAACGTTTGAAGTCTTCCGCCGCCAGTTCGACGCAGTGGCCAAGCACAAAAAATGGTCACCAGATGAGGAGGCCACACAATTAATAGCCAGCATCCAGGGATGGGCCGCGGAAGTCCTAAACAAGAAGCAGACAATGGCGGCGCCCAAGGACATCTGGGAGGCCCTGGAGAATCGATTCGGGAACCACCGCTTAGCCGCAGCGTACCGCAGCCAACTGAAGGCAAGGTCACAGCAGCCAGGGGAGACGCTGCACGAGTTCGCCCTGGCAGTTGAACAACTGGCTAGCAAGGCCCTAGTCGACCTCACACCTGAGTTCGTATCCCGCGAAGCTGCCTACACATTCGTGGACGGGGTACGAGACACGGAGATTCGTCAGCGCCTAATACTCGGCGATTATAAAACCATCCACGAGGCGCTGAAAGCAGCATTAAGGATGGAGGCGGCCAAGATAACAGCTATCCCGACGTCGAGGCCGAGGAGTGTCCGTTACACCGGAGACACAAGACCAACCGAGGGACGCCGGCGAACACCTAGTGGCCTGTGTTGGGGATGTGGACAGCCGAGACACCTAGAGAGAGATTACCGACATCAGGAAGGGCAGCAGGAACATCGAGTAAGGCCCGGCGTGGCGAGGAGCACGTCGGCGCCGTCCACACAATCTCCTCGAGTGACACTGCGTGCCGTCAGCCGGCGGATGGATGACAGCCGCATCGCGGACGGCTGGGTAAGAGGAAAGCCGTGCCGCGTGCTGGTGGACACCGGGGCGGCCGTGGCCATCATCAGACCTGACGTGGCGAAGGGTTTGCCGACGAGGAAGCCATGCTGACCATACCAGCTTGTGACGGCATCGAGCGACACCTTGCCTGTGGAGAAGGAGGCGCTGCTAAAGTTAACCTTGGGACGGAGTGTCGTACGTCTTTGGGTGTTCGTCGCGAAGGTGGCTGAGGAGGTGATTCTGGGACTGGATGCCCTCAGGAGCCACGAGGCGACGGTCGACGTCGGCAGGAAAGTCCTGCGGCTTAAGGGAAAAGAGGTTATGCTCCGTCAACCCGAAGAGCGCCTTGGAATCTGCAGGGTCACCTTGAATGAAGACGTGGTTGTCCCCGCGAGGAGCGAGGTTGTGGTGACAGCGCGACTGGAAGGCCAGAGAACCAGGAACATGATGCTGGACCAGAAGACGCCTGTACACGGACTGTGTGTAGCCAGGGCATTGCTACCGTGCCGAGAGGAGGTGCCAGTGAGACTGCTAAATCCAACGGACACCGATCACGACGTCCAGGCCGGGACGGAGTTGGAAACGTGCAAACCGTGGTAAGCGTAACAGCAATCGACAAGACGCAGGAGCCGGTGCCGACACAAAACCTAGGGCCCCGGCTAGAAGGCTTACTGGAGAGGGCGGCCGACCACCTGACCGCAGAACAACTGGAGAAAGTTAGACCACTGCTGAGGCGATACCAGCGCGTCTTCAGCCAAGGCGACAGTGACTACGGCCGCACGGACAAAGTGCTTCACCGCATCGACACCGGGGACGCCCGGCCTATTCGGCAACCATATAGACGAGTTCCGCTAGCGAAGCAAGGGGCGGTACGAGACACGCTGGAGGACATGAGATCCAGGGGAGTGATTGAAGAGTCTGACAGCCCTTCATGTTCCCCTGTAGTCTTGGTGACATGGAAGAACGGCGAGCTGCGCTTCTGCGTAGACTACCGAAAGTTGAACGCTGTCACCCGGAAGGACTGTTCTCCCTTACCCAGGATTGACGTTACCCTGGACACGCTAGCTGATGCACAGTGCTTCTCGATCCTGGACCTGAAGTCGGGCTACTGGCAGGTAGCTCTAGACCCAAGAGACAAGGAGAAGACGGCATTCTCGACAGGCCAAGGGCTCTGGCAGTTCACGGTTATGCCCTTTGGCCTCTGCAACGCACAAGCTACCTTCCAACGCCTCATGGAGTCAGTGATGAGAGGGCTGACTTACGACGCATGCCTGCTATACACCGCCTGCGGTGCCGTATGTAGTAAAAGTGGGTGTTAAACACTACACATTTATTTACCTGCTATACCTGGACATCATCATCGTCGGAAAGACTTTTGAAGATCACCTCGAGAATCTGAGTAAGGTGCTACAGAGACTGCAGGCGACCAACTTGAAGCTGAACGCGAGGAAGTGCCAGCTCTTCCGCAAGGAAGTGAACTACTTGGGCCATATAGTCTCAGCCAACGGAGTGGCCACAGACCCGGAGAAGACACAGGCTGTAAGAGATTGGCCTCGCCCAAAGGATAAGAAAGAGTTCCGCAGTTTCCTGGGGCTGTGCAGTTTTTACCACCGCTTCATAAAGGGGTTCTCCAACTCGCAAAACCCCTCACACGCCTGACAGAGGAACACCGGCCTTATGCGTGGACGGAAGACGCCGAAGACGCTTTCCAGCACCTGAAGAACACTATGTGCAGTGCTCCAATTTTGGGATTTCCACAACCGGGTGGCGCCTTCATTGTGGACAGCGACGACAGCGACCATTGCATTGGAGGTGTCCTATCGCAGATCCAGGACGGCCATGAGCGGGTGATAGCCTACTATAGCAAGACTCTATCCAAGGCAGAGAAGAACTACTGCGTCACCCGACGAGAGTTACTGGCGGTAGTAAAGACATTGGAGAACTTCCACAAGTACCTGTACGGTCAGCCATTCCACTTGAGGACTGACCATTCCGCCCTAACCTGGCTATTGAGCTTTAGGAACCTGGAAGGCCAGACAGCACTTTGGGTCCAGAGGTTGCAGGAGTACGACTACACCTCGGAACATCGTAGAGGAAAGAGCCACGGTAACGCTGACGCCATGTCCCGAAGACCCTGTCCAGAAGAGTGTGGCCAGTGCACAAGAGTGGAAAAGAAGGAGCGTGCCGCAGCAGTCCGAGTAGTCACGGCAGTGACTGCGGACGGCTGGGATAGCGCAGGCCTGAGGAGGGAGCAGCTGGCGGACGCAGACTTGGGGCCACTCTTAAGGGAAGTGGAGGCAGGGACGAGACCAACCTGGGAGAACATCGCACCGAGGAGCGCCACCTACAAGTCTTACTGGGCCCAATGGGACTCGTTGAAGACCAGAGAGGGCGTGCTGTTCCGCGTATGGGAGTCACTCGATGGTAAGACGCAGAGAGAACAGTTGGTACTTCCACGGATGAAGGTCCCAGAAGTATTGGAAGAAGTGCACGCCGGTACTTCAGGGGGACACCTGTGAGCGAACCGAACGATTGACAAACTACGGCAGCGCTACTACTGGCTAAGACTCCGAGCAGATGCTGAGAGATGGTGCCGTCAGTGTCATATGTGCGCGGCGAGTCCCGGCCCCCAGACTAGGAGCCGCGGTCGCATGCAGCAGTACAACGCCGGAGCGCCATTCGAACGGATCGCCGTTGACATTGCTGGACCGTTCCTAGTTTCCGACCGAGGCAACAAGTACCTAATGGTGGTTGTGGACTACTTCACCAAGTGGCCGGAGGTGTATGCTATCCCAAACCAGGAGCCAAAGACAATCAGACTGCCCCGTGGAGCAAGTGTTCTGTCGATTTGGGGTGCCGTTAGAGCTGCACAGTGACCAGGGTACCAACTTTGAGTCCAAACTAATGAAGGAGCCTCTACAAAGGCTTGGGGTGAACAAGAACCGCACGACGCCTCTACATCCCCAGTCGGATGGCATGGTCAAAAGATACATCAAGACCTTAGAGGAACACCTGAGGAAGGTCGTGGCCAGCCATCAGCGAGACTGGGACGTCAAGGTGCCACTGTCCTTGCTGGCCTACCGCTCGTCTACACACGGCACAACTGGGATGACGCCAGCCAGCTTAATGTTCGGCCGAGAGTTACGCCTCCCTTGTGACCTGGCTTTTGGAAGCCCTCCGGAAGCGAAACAGCCAGCGACCGAGTATGTGGAGAACTTGGTGGACCATCTGCACGACATGCACGAGGTGGCTGGCCAGAACATCCAGAAGGCGGGCGACCGCATGAAGATCAGGTATGACAGGCAAGCCAACAGCCAAGGGTTCCAGCAAGGTGACCTGGTCTGTTTGTACCGTCCTACCCAGACCAAGGGACGCTGCCCGAATCTCCAGCAGCTATGGCAAGGACCGTACCGGGTGGTGAAGAGGATTAGCGACGTGGTCTACCGCATCCAGAAGGCTCCCCGAGGGAAGATGTTGGTGGTACACCTGGATCGTCTAGCCCGCTACGATGGCGCTGTTCGGGACGACCAGCTTTGAGGAGGGAGCAGTGTCACCAAATTATCGGAAAGCACGACCAACGACAGCTGAGTAAGGGACCAGAGGCCAGGCCACACCCACCCATTAATCTCAGTCACTAACTGAGGGAATGGTTAGGGAAGTGTCACTTGTCGCTGGCCGCCTCTTCCCCCTTCCCCTGCCGTCTGGAACCTTCGCGGTGATTCACTGAAACGAGAGACTTCTAGAAAACAGTGATATCCCTATAAAAAGGGCTGCAATGAGTGAGTTCAGTCAGTGTTTGGCGAACAGCGTAGAAGCACCGTGCTAGTGAACGGACAAGACGACTGTGTACGTGCATCGGAAGAGTGTACGTAACTGTGAGCGTGCAGTGGAACTATAACGGACAAACTGGTGAATTGTAATTGTGTGCATTACGTAATTCTGTGTAATCGGCAAGTGTTCAACTGTAATTCGGTGGAAATAAAGAACATTTTTGAGTGGTGCAATTGAAATTTTCATTTCACGAACCCACAAAGTCACAGTATACAAAATGCCTCACATGTCAAAGTTTTACATTTAAGTTGGTGAAACTTCCAGGATAGGTCCGTAATATGTAAACAAGGAACTTCACATTCCCCTTTTTTTGTTAATGCTCATGTTTTGAAAATTATAAGGTGTTAAGTAATAAAATAAGTTAATATTTTCAAAATTTTGATAGCTAACACGACGAAAATATTTTAAAACAAATTCTAAAATTGTATTCCAAAAAATAAGAATGTGGGTCTTTTAAAATTGCTCAATACTAGCTAAAAACAAAGATTCAACTTAAAAGCTCACATTTTTTGACCGGTAGGAAATGTTTAATTTTTACAGTATTTTCCAAAACATTAATTATTAATTAATGAACTATTTGGTGTAGCAAAATAAAAATTTTCATGCAACTTTAAAATGATACTCTAATTATGTGACTAAATTTTCATAATGATAGGTTTATTATTATAGAAGGTTTTTTTTTTTTTTTTTGTAATTTACTTCCTCCAACGTTAAGTCATATCAGACGATGAATGAAATGGGTGAAATGATGCTCAAATGAATCCGAGGTCCATTGAGCTTAGAGTTACCCGACATTCGTCTTGAATAATAGGGGAAAACCCCGGAAAAACCTTATCCAGGTAACTCAACTTGACCGAGATTCGAACTCGGTAATTTTAAATTATTTTAATTTGAACTCGGAAGTTGTAATTTTCAGTGTAGCCTTGCCTTAAACATGCTGAAATTTAATCAAATCCGTGATAAATTTTGAGAATATAAACTTTTTTCAAAAAGTATTCCATATAAAGCAAAGTTTGGGACGCGTAGTTTCTTTTATAATCTTCGTGTCACGTCTATGGAAGACGCTGCAATTTGCGATGTAATCAATATTTCATTCCTTTGAGTTATGCTGTTCACACACATTGCTAAAGTTTGGATAGCTAGAGTGAAGATTGAAAAATTTAATTTAATAGCCTGGATTTGAACCATGGAGCTTCCAGATTTCGTCTAGTTCCTATTAACCACTGAGGTGTAATGGCAACATAACAGCATGGCATAAATTCTCCAACAGACTCGTATTTATTCCTGTAAACCAGTAGCAGTTGTCATATACACATGAGATAACTACCTTAATGGAGACTTACTGCGCTGTAACTGCTTTAAGGACCGGCCTACACACTGTTTTTCCCTGAAAAATTTGGGTCTTTACTTCTTTTATAAGCCAGCAATATTAACTTACCAAACGTTTTTTAATTATTGATGTAATTAAACAGTGCAGCACTCGTATAAAATCACATAAGTATTAATTTGTAATACTTGAACATCGGAAACTCTCGTGGATATATTCCGCACACCGTGTTAACATATACGAGCGGTTGAGGTCCGATACTACAGGGTTCACCTTACGGTGCGTGTCTACCACACACAATATTGGCAAGAAAACTCCCAGGATGGAACTTGGCGCGAAATGCGACTCTGGGCCATGGAGTATAAAGTGGCACTAACCCATGTAGCGACTATGACTTCCCTTTTGATTTATTTTATAAATATTTACTATTTATCTATGTATCAATATTCAATCATTTTTGCCGTGAAGTTGAAAGAGTACACAAATAATTTTGTATATTTTATCTAAAGTATATGTTACTTTTACTGCTATGGATGTCTGCCATAGGTTCAAGAGGTGCCGAGTTCAAATCTGGAGTTTTTCTCGATAAGGTTTTCATAGGCTTTCCCCCTCGTTTTGCAAGAATGTCTGGTAACTCTAAGCTCTATAGGATCTGAACCCATTTGAACATCATTTCAACCATTTAAGTCATATGACATAACGTTGGAGGACCTAACTTAAAGAAAAAGATTGCAAAAATTAACTTATTGCTAAATTTTTTGAAGGTGCAAGGAAATATGAGAACATAGCAGGCTTTAAGGGATAGTCAAAATTTAAAGAGTGCGTTAGTGTATGATAATTTTCCAAATAACTTTATCTTTACACGGCCAAAAGCTATAAATACGAATGACTTCAAATTCGAGAAAAAAATTAACAATTGGAAAATTAAGACAAATAACAAGGAATACCTCAAAAATAGTTCATTTCTCAAAATAAAGTATTTGACATGAATAGTTTATTTTTACGAGATTATCATGAACGGCAAATTCGCTTAGCCACTAACAACGCCATTGTGACGTCAACATCAACATGTAATAATAACTACCTTATCAATAATATGAAACATTTTTAAAATATTACAGTGGGATGCTTTTGAATTAAATTTCTACTATACATTTAACAATTCAAGAAACTACTTTTTTTCGAAACTTTCAGAATTATTTAGCACTTAGAAATATTCATATGGAACAGTACTTTCCAAACTGCAATGACAAGTGATGCAAATAATAATCATAATAGTTGTATTATGGTTTTTCTATATATAAAGCAAAATATTTCATAATCTATCTGACCTCATAGTCGACCAAATATCGGTATAAGTAATATAAACAACTGAAGCCTACCTTCACATTTTGGTTCATTCGCATTTTACGTGCAAATATTTCCCTTCAGTAAATTATCTGTGTAGGATTTACGCTTTTTATCATAAAGACTACTATACTTTTTAATAAAATAAATAATTTATCATCAAATGACTCCATATCTGTTCAGTTTCTTTTCCTGTGCAGTGCGATAGTTCTTTCTCTTTCTTTTGTTTAATCGCCAAACGCGAATATGAGAGTTTGGAGTCCGCAAGGTTTGGCGCTAGCGTCTGGAGGTACGACGGTAGTCTGGAAAGTTTCCGACCTCAACATGAAGATGGCAGCACTTGTAAATATAAGCGAACTTATTTCGTTGTTCATCTGTTAACAGCAATTCGCCAAAAGTTTCTGCCATTTTAAACGCTCAGTTGTTATGTAGCTGTCGCTTAAGTGAGTTGAGGTGAGTGATTTATGAAAATGGATAAAATTCAGCATCGAGTCATAATGAAATATTTGTTTTTGAAAGGCAATACGTTCACGCAAATAAAAGATGAACTAAATTCTGTGTATTGGCACTCTGTACCATGAATCCCCACAGTGAAATTTTGGGCGCTGAATTTAAATGTGGCCGTAAGTGCTTGGGAGGCAATGAACGTTCGCGACGTCCAAAAACTGCAACTACCGACGAAAACATCGCAAAATCCACCAAATGGTGCTAGACGACCGCCGAATTTAAGTGAGAGAGATAGAAGAGGCTATGAACATGTCACAGTAACATGTTTGTTGCATATTAAATCAACATTTAGACATGAGAAAGATATCCGCGCGTTGGGTGCCGCGTTTGCTCACGTAAGACCATAAACTTCGAGTGAACATTTCCAACGATCTGTTTGCGCAGTTTAGGCGCAATACATCCGAGTTTTTGGCGCTGATTAATTACTGTAGACGAGCCTTGGATACACCATTATACTTCCGAAACAAAAATACAGTCCAAACAATGTACTGCAAAAGGGTGAACCGGTTGAAAAAAGGCAATATCTGTTTTTTCGGCTGGGAAAGTGATGGCGACTGTTTAGGAAATCCCATTTCGGGGGCATACTACGCACCGCTACCAGAGAAGCTGAAGACAGAACTTGCGGATAAACGACCACATTTGCGGAAAAAAGACAATCCTGTTTCACCAAGACAACACACCATCTCACACCTTAGCAGTTGAGGAACCAAAGCTTTGCATTTGATAGAGAACCAGGATAGGTGATCAGCCCAATAGGAAAGTTCACGATGGAGCTGTGGGTATTTACTACTGCAGGGAAACCGGAGGACCTGGAGAAAGCTCGTCCCACCGCCACATTGTCCTTAATATAACTCACTTTGCGGTTACCTGCGATCGAAACCGAGCCGTCGTGGTGAGAGCCAAGCGCTTTAAACACTCAGACATGGGGCAGACAGAAATGATGCACAAATAAGTAAAATGACCATAGAGCTTAGAGTTACCAGGCATCAAATTTAAAGTCCTATTGGACGATGAATGAATTGTAAATAAACGAGTAAAGTGTCCTTCCAGATTTGAGTTACCAGACAGTGATTGAAATGATGTTCAAATGAGTACAGGCAGAATAAAGGAAAACCTCCAGGATTAAGTCATATTGGACGAAGAATGAAATAATGTTCAAATGAGTACAGGGTATATAGAGCTTAGAGTTACTAGACATTCCTTTTCAGAATAAAGGAAAACCTCCAGGATTAAGTCATATCGGACGAAGAATGAAACAATGTTTAAATGAGTACAGGGTACATAGAGCTTAGAGTTACCGGTCATTGATCTCTCAGAGTAAAGGAAACCTCCAACATTACAGCATATCGGATGATGAATGAAATAACGTTCAATAACTACAGGGTAGATAGTGCTTAGAGTTACCAGTCATTGATATTTCAAAGTAAAGGCAAACCTCCACAATTAAGTCTTATTGGACGATGAATGAAATGTTGTCTCAATAAGTAGAGGGTATATAGAGCTTAGATTTATCAGATGTTCATCTTTCAGAATTAAGGAAAACCTCCAGCATTAAGTCATATCGGACGATGAATGAAATGATGTTCAAATGAGCACATGGTACATAGACCTTAGAGACACCAGTCATTCCTCTTTCAGGTTAAAGGTAAACCTCCAATGTAAGGTTATATCGGCCGATGAATGAAATGTTGTCTAAATGAGAACAGGGTATATAGAGCTTAGATTTACAAGATGTTCATCTTTCAGGATAGGCGAAAACCTCCTATGCTAAGTCATATCGGACGAAGAATGAAATGTTATCTAAATGAGAGCAGGATACATACAGCTCAGAGCTAACAGACGTTCATCTTTCAGGATGCGGTAACACCTTTAGCATTACATAATATCGGACGATGAAAGAAATCATGTTCAAATGACTACAGGGTACATAGAGCTTAGAGTTACCAGTCATTGATCTGTCAGTTTAAAGGAAAACCTCGAGCATTAAGTTATATCGGTCGATAAAGAAATAATGTTCAAATGAGTCCAGTGTACAAGGAGCGTAGAGTTACCTTACATTCATTTTTCAGGAGAAGCGAAAACCTACAGTGCTAAGTCATATCGGACGAAGAATGAAATGTTGTCTAAATGAGAACAGGATACATATAGCTGAGAGTTAACAGACGTTCATCTTTCAGGGTAAGGTAATATCCTCAGCGTTAAGTCATATCGGACGATGAATTAAATGATGCAGAAATGAGTCCAGGTATCATAGAGCTTATAGTTACCAGACATTCATCTTTCAGGATAAGGGAAAACTTCCAGCATTAAGTCAGATCCGACGATGGAAGATATTATGCTGAAATGAGTACAGGGTATATAGAGCGTAGAGTAACCAATCATTGATCCTTCAGAATAAAGGAAAACCCCCAGCATTAAGTCATATCCGACGATGAAGGCAATAATGTTCAAATGAGTACAGAATACATAGGGCTTAGTGTTACCGGTCATTGATCTTTCAGAATAATGGGAAACCTCCAGCTTTAAGTCAAAGCAGACGATGAATGAAATATTGTTGAAATTAGTACAGGGTACATAGAGCTTAAAGTGACGAGAGATTTATCTTAAAGGATAAGAGGAAACCTCCAATGTAAAGTCATATCGGATGATGTATGAAATGTTGTCTGAGTGCAGGGTACATGGGGCTTACAGTTACCAGACGTTCGTTTTCAGGATTAGGTACAACCTGCAATGTTAAGTCATATCGGACGATGAATGAAATGATGCAGAAATGAATCTAAGTTACATAGAGCTTATAGTTACCAGACATTCATCTTTCAGGATATGGGAAAACCTCCAGCATTAAGTATATTCGAAAATGGAAGAAATCATGTTCAAATAAGTACATGGTACAGAAAGCTCAGAATTACAAGTCTTTCATCTTGCAGAATGAAGGACATCCTCCAGCATAAAGCCATATCGGACGATCAATGAATTGAAGCAGAAATGAGTCCAAGTAACGCAGATCTTATGGTTACCAGACATTCATCTTTCAGGATATGGAAAAACCTCCAGGAATAAGTAATATCGGACGATGAAAGAATTCAAGTTGAAATAATTACAGGGTACATAGGGCTTAGAGTTACAAGTCATTTATCTTTCAGCAGGAAGGAAAAACCTCCAGAATAAAGTCAAAAAATGTGTAGTGTTTAACGCCCGCTTTTACTACATACGGCACTGCAGGCGATGACACTGATGATACGTGAGATGAATATGGAGTTCCGGTGGAATGAGATGGCGGGGGAAACCGGAGGTCCCAGAGAAAACCCGCCCCAACGCCGTGTTGTCCAGAATAAAGTCATATCGGACGATGTATGAAATAATGTTGAACTGAGTACATGGTACACAGAGCTTACAGTAAGCATTTATCTTTCAGGATAAGGTAAAAGCTCCAACGTTATGTCATATCGGACGATTAATGGATTGATGTTCAAATGAGTACAGGGTACATAGAGCTTAGAGTTACCAGTCATTCATCTTTCAGGAACAAGGAAAACCTCCAACGTTAAATCGTATCCGACGATGAATGGATTGATGTCCAAATGAGTAAAGAGTTCATAGAGCTTACAGTTAACATACATTCACCTTTCAGTATAAGGTAAAACCTCCAAAGTTAAGCCATATACCATGATGAATGGATTGATGTTTAAATGAGTACAGGGTACATAGGTCTTAGGATCACCAGACATTCATCTTTCAGAATAAGGAAAACCTCCAACGTTAAGTCATATCCGACGATGAATGGATTGATGTTCAAATGAGTACAAGGTACATAGATCTTAGTGTTAGCGGTCATTGATCTTGAGAAGATCTTCAGCAGTCTTTGAGAATAAAGGAAAACCTCCAGCATAAAGGCATATCGGGCGATGAATGAAACATTGTTCAAATGAGTACAGGGTACATGGGGCTTAGAAGGACCACACATTCATCATTCAGGATTAGGTACAACCTTCAAAGTTAAGTCATATCGGACGATGAATGAAATTATGCAGAAATGAGTCCAGGTTACATAGAGCTTAAAGATACCTGATATCATCTTTCAGCACAAGGGAAAACGTCCACCTTTAAGTCATATCGGACGATGAATGAAATAATGTTCAAATGAGTACAGGGTACATAGAGGTCAGTTACATTCATTACGTTACATTCATTTTTCAGGAAAAGCGGAAAGCTCCAATGTTAAGTCATATCGGACGAAGAATGAAATGTCATCCAACTGAGTACAGGGTACCAAAAGCTTAGAATTACCAGACGTTCATATTTCAGGATAAGGTAAAGCCCCCAACGTCAAGCCTTATCGGACAATGAATGAAGTAATATTCAAATAAGTACAGGGTACATAGAGCTTAGAGTTACCAATCATTTAGTTTTAATAATCAAGCAAAATCTCGGTCAGTAAATCATATCGGGCGATGAATCAAATGATGTGCAAATGAGTACAGGATACATAGAGCTTAGACATACTAGTGATTCCTTTTCAAAATAAAGGAAAACCTCCACTGTCACATCGGACGATAAATGATATGATGCGGAAATAAGTCCAGGTTACATAGAGCTTATATTTACCAGACATTCATCTTTCAGGATAAGGGAAAACCTCGCACATTAGGTCATATCTGACGATGAATGAAATAATGTTCAAATGAGTACAGGGTACATAGAGCTTAGTGTTACCAGTCATTGATCTTTCAGACTCAGGAGAACCTCCAGCATTCAGGCATTACGGTCAATGAATGAAGTCAAGTTCAAATGAGAACAGAGTCCATAGAGCTTAGAGTCACCAGTCATTCATCTTTGAAATGAGGGACACCCTCCAGCATTTAGTCATATCAGACGATGAATGAAATAATGTTCAAATGAGTACATGGTACATAGAGCATTGAGATACCAGTCATTGATCTTTCAGAATTAAGAACCTCCAATGTTAGGTTATGTCGGACGATGAATGAAAGGTCTAAATGAGTACAGAACACATAGAACTTAGATTTACCAGAAGTTTATCTTTGGGACAGGCGAAAACCTGCAATGTTAAATCATATTGGACAATGAATGAAATGTTGTCTAAATGAGAACAGGATACATATAGCTGAGAGTTATTAGACCTTCAGCTTTCAGAATTAGATAATACCCCCAACGTTAAGTCATATCGGACGATGAATGAAACGATGCAGAAATGAGTCCAGGTTTCATAGACCTTAAAGTTACCAGACATTCATTTTTCAGAATAAAGGAAAACCTCCAACATTAAGTAATATCTGACTATGAAGGAATTATGTTCAAATGAGTACAGGGTACACTGAGCTTATGGTTACCAGTAATTCATCTTTCAGAATAAAGAAATTCCTCCAGCATTAAGTCATATCGGACGATGAATGAAACTTAGAGTTCCCAAACTTTCATCTTTCTGCATAAGGTAACACCTCCAACATTATGTCATATGGCACAATAAATGAAATGATGTTCACATGAGTCCAAGGTACATAGATCTTAGAGTTATCACACGTTCATCTTTCAGAATAAGTGGAATCTTCCAAAGTTAAGTCATATCGGATGGCAACTGATATGATTTTCAGATGAATGCAGGGTCAAAAGAGCCTACAGTTACCAAACGTTTACCTTTCAGGCCATTGGCCATATCGGATGATGAATAAAATAATGTTCAAATAAGTTAAGGGAAAACCGTCTACGATAAGCCATACTTGCAATGTTAAAGACATATCGGACGATGGAAGAATTAATGTTTAAATGAGTCCAGGGTACATAGAGCTTAGAGTTACCAAACTTTCATCTTTCAGGTTAAGGGAACACCTCCAACGTTAAAGTCATATCAAACAATGAATGAAAAAATGTTCAAATCTTATCAGGGTACATTATGCTTAGAGTTACCAATCTTTGCTCTTTGAGGACATGGGATCACCTCCAACGTTAAGCCCTATTGAAATATAAATTAAATGATAATCAAGTGAGTCTAGGGTACATAGGGATCAGTGTGACCAGGCATTCATCTTTCAAGTTAAGGCAGCACCTCCAACGTTGTCATATCGAAAAATTAAGGAAATGTTGATGCAATGAGTCCAGGGTCCATAGGGCTTAGGGTTACCACACCCTCATCTTTTAGCATAAGAGAACACCTCCAACATTGTCATATTGAGCAATCAATAAAATGATGTTTAAATGAGTCCAGGGTACATAGAGCTTAGTGTTAAGAAAATTTCATCATTCTGGATAAGGGAAAACCTCCAACCTTAAGTCATAATAAACAATGCATGAACTGATGTTCAAATGTGTACAGGGTACATAGAGTTTAGCGGTACCAAACCTTCATCATTTTGTGTATAGGAAAACCTCCAACTTTAAGACATCGAACAATGAATGAAATGATGTTCAAATGAGTTAAAGGTTCATAAAGCTTAGAGTTACCAAACATTCACCTTTCAGGTTAAGGGAAAACGTCCAACGTTAGCCATATTGGATGATGAATGAAATTATGTTCAAATAAGTCCAGGGTACATAGGGCTTAGAGTTACCAAGCTTTCATCATCCAGGTTAAAGAAACACCACGATCATTAAGTAATATCGAAAAATGAATGAATCGATGTTCAATTGAATCCAGGGTATACAGAGCTTAGAGTTACCAAACTTCCATCTTTCAAGTTAAGAGGGCACCTCCAATGTTAAGTCATATCGAACAATGAATGAAATGACGTTCAAATTAGTCCAGGTTCCATAGGGCTTAGAGTTACCAGACTTTCATCTTTCAGGTTAAGAGAAAACCTCCAAAGTTAAGTCATGTCGAGCAATGAATGAAATTATGTAAAACTGAGTCCAGAATACTTAAAGCTTAGTGTTCACAAACTGTTATCTTTCTGCATTAGGAAACTCTTCTAACATTTTGTCATATGGAACAAAAAATGAAATGATATTCAAATGAGGGCAGGGTACATAGAGCTTACAGATGTCAAACTTTCCACTTTCTGTTCAAGGAAACACTTCCAACATTAAGTCATATCGAACAATGAATGAAATTATGTACAAATGAGTACAGAGTACTTAAAGCTTAATGTTCCCAAACTTTAATCCATCTGCATAAGGGAACTCCTCTAACATTATGTCATACGGAACAATGAATAAAATGATGTTCAAATGAGTGCAAGGTACATAGAGCTTACAGTTAGCAAACTTTCCACTTTGTGGTTAAGGAAACACTTCCAGCGTTAGGTCAAATCGAACAATGAATGAAATGATATTCAACTGAGTCCAGGGTATGTAGAGCTTGGAGTTAACAAAATTTTGCCTTTCACGTAAAGGGAACACCTCCAACGTTAAGCCACATCCAGCAATGAATGAAACGATGTTCAAATTTAGTTCAGGGTACATAGAACTTAGAGTTACCAAACCTTCATCTTTCTGGTTAAGGAAACCTCCAAATTTAAGACATATCAAACAAAGAATGAATTGATGTTCAAATGAGTCCAGGTTACATAGGGCTTAGAGTTACCAAACATTTGTCTTTCAGGATAGGGAAAATCTCCAACGTTAAGTCATACTGAAGGATGAAGAAATGATGTTCAAGAATGTCCAGGGTACATAGAGCTTCGAGTCACCAAACTTTCATCTTTCAGCTTAAGGGAACACCAACACTACGTCATATGGAACAATGAATGAAATGATGTTCAAATGAGTCCAGGTTACATAGATCTTAGAGTTACCAAACTTTCATCTTTCAGGTTAAGGGAACAACTCCAATGTTAAGACATATAAGATGATGAATGAAATGATGTTTAAATGAGTAAAGCATGCATAGAGCTTAGAGGTACCAAACTTTCGTCTTTCAGGATAATGGAACATCTCCAACGTTAAGACATATCAAACAATGAATGAAATGATGTTCAAATGAGTAAAGCATGCATAGAGCTTAGAGGTACCAAACTTTCGTCTTTCGGGTTAAGGGAACACCTCCAACGTTAAAGTCATATCAAACAATGAATGAAATAATGTTCAAATGATCCCATGGTATGCAGTGCTTAGAGTTAAAAATGTTTGATCCTAAAGGATATGGGTACACCTCCAAAGTTAAGTCATATCGAACGATAAATAAAATGATTATCAAGTGAGTCCAGGGTACATAGGGATTAATGTTACCAGGCATTCATCTTACAGGCTAAGGGTACACCTCCAACTTTAAATCATGTTGAACATAGAATGTAATCATATTGAAATGATTCCAGCATACATAGAGCTAAGGGTTACCAAACTTTCATCTTTCAGGTTTAGGGAACACCTCCAACTTTAAGTCATAAAGACCAATGATTGAAATGACGTTCAAATGATTTCAGGATACAGAGAGGTTAAGAGGTTATAGTACCATACTTTCATCTTTTAGGTTAAGTAAAGCCTCCAACATTGAGCCATATGGCACATTCAATGAAATGATGTTCAAAAGAGTCCAAGGTTACAAGGTTACCTTAGGGTTACAAAACTTTCATCTTTGAGGTTAAGGGAGCACTTCCAAATTTAAGTCATATCGAGCAATGAATGAAATTATGTTCTAATACGTCCAGGGTTCATAGAGGTTAGTTACAAAACGTTCATCTTTCAGGTTAATTTAATACCTCCAACGACTACATATCCGATGATGAACGAAATGATATAGAAATAAATGCAGGTTCCATTGAGCTTAGATTTACCAAACATTCATCTTTCATAATAAGGGAAAACCTCCAACATTAAGTCATATCGGAGGATCTTTGAAATGACGTTCAATTGATTGCAGGGTCCGTAGAGCTTACTGTCACCAGACAATCATCTTTCAGGTTAAGGGATAACCTCCGAAGTTAAGACATTTTGGATGATGAATGAAAATATTTTCGAACGAGTGCGGGGTGCATAGAACTTAGAGTTGCCAGGCATTCATCTTTCAGGTTAAGGGCAAACCTCCAACTTTGTCATATTGGCTGATTAATGAGATTCTTTTCATATGAGTGCAGGGTCCATAAAAATTAGAGCTACCAGACATTAATCTTTCTGGAAAAGTGAAAGCATCCAACGTTAAGTCATATCGGATAATAAAATATGTGATTTTCTAGTGAATACAGGGTCCATTGAGCTTAGAGGTTCCAGATGTTCTTCTTTAAATTTAAGGGGTAACTTACAACATTAGGTCGTATAGGATGATGAATAAAATGTTGTACAAATGACTCCAGTATACATATATCTTATAGTTCCCAAAATTTCATCTTTCTGCATAAGGAACACTGCCAACGTTATCATATGCAACTATGAATGTAATGATGTTCAAATTATTCCAGATTACATACAGCTTATCGTTACCATATTTTTATCTTTCAGGTTAACGCATCACCTCCAACGTTAAACCATATCGGACGATGAACGAAACGATACTCTAATGAATCCAGGGTACATAGGGCTAAGAGTTACCAAACTTTCATCTTTCAGGATATCGGAAAACTTCCAACGTTAATTTATATCAAAGAAGGAATGACATAATGTTCACATGAGTCCAGGTTACATAGGGCTTAGAGTTACCAAACTGTCATCTTTCAGGATAGGGGAAAACCTGCAACGTTTAGTCATATTGAGGAAGGAATGAAATGATGTTCAAGAGTGTCCAGGGTACTTAGAGCTTAGAGTTGCTTAACTTTCATCTTTCAGGATGGGAGAACACTTCCAATGTTAAGTGATATTGAACGATAAATGAAATGGAGTTTAAATGCGTCCAGGGTACATAGAGCATAGAGTTACCAACATTTAATCTTTCAGGTTAAAGGAACACCAACGTTAAGTCATATCGAACAATGAATGAAATGATATTCCATTGAGTCCAGAGTACAGAGGGCTTAGAGTTACCAAGCTTTCATCTTTCTGCATAAGGGAACACCTCCAACGTTACGTCATATGGAACAATAAATGAAATTATGTTCAAATGAGTCCAGGGTACATAGAACTTAGAGTTACCAAACTTTCATCTTTCAGGTTAAGAGAACACCTCCAATGTTAAGCCATAGCAGACGATGAACCAAATGATGCTCAAATGAGTCCAGGTTACATAGAGCTTAGAAATGCCAAACTTTATCATTCCAGATGACAGAACAGCTCCAACGTTAAGTCATATCGAAATATGAATGAAATGATGTTCCAATTGGTCCAGGGTACATAGGACTAAGAGTTACCAAACTTTCATTTTTCAGGATAAGGGGACATCTCCAACATTAAGCCCTATCGAACAATGAATGAAATGATGTTCAAATGATTCCAGGGTACATATAGCTTAGAGTTATATAACTTTCGTCTTTCAGGTTACAACAACACCTCAAATGTTAAGACATATCGAACGATGAAAGACATGATGTTCAAATGTGTCCAGGTTACATAGAGCTTAGAGCTGCCAAATTTTAATCTTTCAGGATAGGGGAACACCTCCAACGTTAAGACATATCTGACGATGAATGAAATGATGTTCAAATGAGTACAGGGTACATTCAGGTTAAGGGAACACTTCCAAAAATAAAGTCATGTCGAACAGTGAATAAAATAATGTTCATATAATCCCAGGGTACATAGTGCCTAGAGATACCAATCTTTGATGTTTCAGGATATGGTATCACCTCCTACGTTAAGTCATATAGAACAATAAATAAAATGATAATCTAGTGAGTCCAGGGTACATAGGGATTAGTGTTACCAGACGTTCATCTTACAGGTTAAGATAACACCTCCAAGTCGTATCGACCATGAAGGATGATGATGATGATGGTGATGAGTATAAGGGCGATCAACTGCAGAGGTCATCAGCGCTCTTTTTAAAACAAACTGGTCATGGCAAAAGCCAGATATGAATTCCTCTAAAACACTATAAATATGTCAATAGACTTACAAAAAATACATACGCATTAAAATAATATAAAAACAATAGAAATATAATCTAAAAAGCCATACATTCTATTCGCTAAATCCTAAAATCTAATCTAGAAAAGAATCTAAAAACCTTCTCCACTACTGCGTTATCGTCCGCTAGCATTTCTACAAAGCTGACCATCAGCTGCAGAGACGTCCTAAGGTCTGCTAGGTGAAAACACTCTAGCAGCATGTGTCGTACAGACAACGCTTCATTGCAAAACTGACACAGTGGAGAAGGCTCCTTTTTAAAAAGAAAACTATGAGTAAAAAAGCAGTGCCCAATTCGTAACTGAGCCAAACTCACCTCCTCGCGACGAGATGACCGACAGGAGGTAACCCAGGGAATCGGAAGTTCTTTGACAGATCTAAGTTTATTATTGCGGAGAGCGGACCACTCTTCCTGCCAGCAGGTTTGCACAGCTCTCCGCAATACGGCCCTAAAGTCTTCCAATGTCATAGATGGTACTCGAACCCTAGGCTTCATGGTAGCCGTCTTGGCTGCTGAATCCGCCATTTCATTCCCCCGCAAGCCTACGTGACCAGGGATCCATGCACACACCACGTTAACGCCAGAAGCGTGTAAAACGTGGAGGGCATCCTGTATACGCTGCACAATAGGGTGGTAGTTGTACAGCTGCCGTAGGCTTTGAAGTGCACTGAGGGAATCACTCAGGATTAAGCAGTTCCCCAACTTTCGTCGACGTACATGTAAAATGGCCCGGTATATTGCATAAAGCTCTGCAGTAAAAATGGAAGTGCTAGAGTGGAATCCGAATGTATACGGTTCGGTTCCACACACGTAAGCACAACCAACACCATTTGAGTTCTTCGAGCCATCAGTATAAATTACAAAATGGTCCTCATATCGCGATAAAAATTCTAAAAAACATGTGCGGATACTAGACATAGACATGGTAGATTTATCATATTTAGTCATGCCCAGATCAACCGGGGACGCTCTGCACAACCAAGGAGGGTATGTCCTCTCCCCCATAGGATACATCTTGGGCATTTCAGTATCAAGATGTCTAAGGAGCTATAATTTTGAGACAAACTAATACTCAATGCTCCACTTATTGCTAGTATTTACCTAGAACGCATTTCGTTAGGATCTTCCTAACATCATCAGCTGCTGTCTACTAATAGACGTTGGTTTGGTGAACTCCCTGGAGGCGATAGGTGCGTCTCTGTTGTTATCTTGATGAACTTGAAGTTTGGGTTTTCTTCAAAGGTAGTGTCAAAAATAAACAATTTTCATTCATATTTCTTTATGCAGATTTTTTTCCCGACATGGAAAGAAATGTTTAATTTCAATGAGTTCACCAAACCAATGTCCATTAGTAGACAACAGCTGATGATGTTAGGAAGATCCTAACGAAACGTGTTCTAGGTAGTTACTAGCAATAAGTGGAGCATTGAGTAGTAGTACGACTCAAAATTATATTAATTTTTTGCTTCATTGTATCATAGTCCTTACACATTGGAAGGCATTTATTGTTTTATATTTGCAATAAAGTGATCCCAAAAGTTAGTTTCTTGTAAACGGACAGTTTCAGGTAAGTGTTTATTTAACAATTATATTGTAGATATTCTGTGTTTGGAAACTGTTCATGTTTCACTGAAGCAGTGTTAGTGCCACAAAAAAGAAATATATGCAGATGGAAAACACTCATCTCTATGCGAGAGAGGCAGACCCATTACTAGAGTAATCAGGGACTAAACTATTTTGGTTTCAGTTTGCGGCCTTTAAGAGTTTCTTGACTATTTGGGTACTTTTATTTTTTATGGATTTTTCAGTGAAATAGGGGTGCAGTATTTTTAAGGCTTCAGCTAGTCCCACAAGATCATCAGTATAATTAGCAGCAAGTGTTATGTCACTAATCCCTATACTATTTTCAAAAAATTATTGAAGTTGTAAGTAGCTGAGGGGGTAAAATTTTGGATCGCCTTCGAGGATGTGTTTAACCCATTGGAGCATACTACTAATCTCTGTGTTATCTTTGTCTATTTTTTTTTTTTTAGAAACTTGTTTTGCCTTCCAGTTTATGGACTGCGCTGAAATACCAGGTGCAGTATTAATGGTAGACTGTTCATTACTAATTGTTTCATTGCTGGAAATTGATATTGGCCACTTTAGAGCAGCATGATGCGTTACTGATGGTAGTGGTGAGTGTTCCGAAGGAGAGACTAACGCAGTTTGAATCAACTCTGAGGGTTAACACTTTTGATTGTGGTTACTCTCAGGAGGTGAAGATGTGAGATTTGTTTCCACTTCGCTTTTTGAAGAAGAGGTGATATTTCTTGGCTATATATCTCCATTGTGAGTGTCCTTGAAGTTGAGGAAATTCCGAGATGTTAAGCTTGTCAACAGGAGGACTGCTTCGAATGGAAGTGGGTTATTACTTACTGCTGTAGCACTGTAAGGACAGTGTCTAACACCATGTCTTTCAGCCTCATAAAGAAAGAGGTAGGCAAGTCAGAAGACATATAAATCCAGTAATTTGTGCCCTCATAATTGATTTGTATTGATTCAAGAAGTTTATTTAAGTCCTCATTTTTAATGTAAATCTGCCTTCAGAAACTGAAAATATGGCAAAATCCTTGAGTTGATAATTCTGCTCTTATTGCAGTGATCTTAGACGTTAGTTTAATACCACATTTAAACAGTTCTTCTTCAACATTAGATAAAATAGCTCATTTGCTTTTGTTAAAGAGGGGTCTAATTTCCAAAGAGAAATTGTTTATAAGAACCTTAAGATGTTTTGAAATCAGTTCATCTACACACTTCTTACTGGCAAGAAAAATACAAATTCTTCTATTGGAAATTCTTGACACAAATCAAATGTTACTAGGGCTAGTTACTTTACCTATCGATAGTACATAACCGGTAAGGATAATGCTATTGCAGGATTCAATAACAATAGGTTGGTCTTTATTTGGATAACACTGTGTTGCAGCAGAATAGCTTAACCTAGAATTGTTTGAAGATACATTGGTGTTTCTATTTTCAGTTGCACTATCGGAGCATTACCTATTTTACTACTGCAAGAAGCAGTGCTATTTTCTGTATTCCATTGAATTTTAGTGTTACTCAAAGGCTGTTTGTTATCGTTATTTTTGTTTAGTGGGTTTGAAGAATCTTGCCAACCTCCATGAAAAGAGGCACGTGCATGGAGAATGAAGCAAAGGTTATTTGAAGTTAGATATGAACTTCATTCTTTCGCACTGACACCATCACAATTCTGATTTATAATTACAGTCACTGGCAACAGTACTAGTTTTTGTTGAACACCACTGTTTCAGTTTTCTAAATGAGTTCAGAATAACTGATAATTATAGAAATTCAAAGAGACTCCATAACACACAAACTACTCATAAAGTCATGGCCAGCCATATCCATGAAATCAAATTTGTTGGGAGTATTTTTCAGAATAAGCAGTGATACTTAATTGTGCTCACCTACAGTGTTAGGGCATTAACATGTTAAATGTTAGAACATAATTGAAATTTTTTTAGGATATTTGTCCTCATCTCAGCTACTGGATGGCAGAGATCTCCCTTTCTTGTTTTACCTTCCTGCTGGGACTGATTATTCTGTCATCTGGTGCTGGAAGCACAAAAGTTTACCACTTCGTTTAATTGATAAAACTACTTGTGGTGTGCCTTTCATCGGTTTTTTATCCTCTGTCATTTACACTGTCATCTGTTGCTGTTGAATGCTACCTTCACTCTGGAAAAGAAGTGTTCCACTATCAGGGATAAAATCACTGGCAACAACAGAACAGTTGGGCCTTCGACGTTGAAAATGGAAGCAACAGCTCCTGAAACTAGTCCTCCAAAAATAAAAATGTGAGTGACAGAGTGTGAAAATCCAACCACATAGTTTTATCAATCGATTTGGATGTCATTGTTACTAAGTTCCTCCAAACGTGCATAACTATGTTTAATGGCAGAATTTCAAAATATATTACACCATCACCATATTTAAATATATGTATTTTTTCCCAGATGTTTATTTCTATTACTGAGGTAAGTGGTTCTAGCAATTTTTTATGTTGACCAATCTTATGATTTTCTGACTAAAATTGCCAAGCTACGGTAGATTTATGTTTGGCTTAGCTTTATGCTTCCATGGTGTTTTGTTTAATCTGGTTTTGAAGTTTCTTTTCCTTTTCCCAGTTTGATACACGCTTGAAAGAACCTGAACAACAAATCTGACATTAAACTGGCTTTTAAGTTATGGATCCACACACCCACCAATACGCTTTTCTTTCAAAATTCTTTTAAATTCAGCACACCTCCAAAATATTTATTTTTGGGAAAATCTCAATTTTGAATTTTTGGATGGAATGCAATACTTCCCCTACTTACTGTGACTATGTAGTAAAGGAAGTAAAATTGTTTAAGAAGTGAGGTGAATAAATTATGTAAGAGTCTTACATCCTTGTAGTTGGCACCAAGCACAGATTCCAGCTTGGCCATACTGTCATCCAAGTACTGTGTTAGGATGTTCTTGGGACAGCTGTCACTGAAGGTGACCTATGCTGCTCCAGCATGTGCCTGCATTCTGGGATTAGCCTTATCATCCAGCACCATCAGCAGTCAAAGAACTATTTTGCCATAGAATTTCCTTTGTAGTAATGAGCCACAGTCTGTTGACATTTGTTCAATGGCATGTAAAGCAGCATATCTGACTTGAAGATGGTGCAACAAAACGTAAATGCAACTTTGAGACTATAAACATAATTTAGTGGTAAAAAGGACAAATGACAAATTCAGTGACAAATTTGTTCATAGAATTTGTTCTTTAATTACATATTCCTTTGATTATTATGTGAACTACACATATTTTAAATATATTTTAAAATCAATGATACACATAACATTTTCTATGATAAATCATACATCATTTTGCAGAAAATGAAATTGTAACTCTCACAAACATGGAGCAGAGGAGCAAACTAAGAAGATTCTTAAGATTAACTTTTGCTCTCCAGATTGGTATTATGGTTAACCATAGCTCTGTGTGCTAAGGTTCTATAATTTCTTCAATGCAAACACACGGTGCTCATTCTTATCTGTGACTTGACCGCGCAAAATTTGACATCATTAATAGCTCGCTGATGGAGTGAGTTTATACACGATTCCCCTAGTGGCTTGCGATGGTACTTGATGTGCTGACAGCAGTTTTGAGGCCTCCGTCTACTGGCAGGTAAATATACTATTTGAGATGTGGGTCTGCCCACGTAATATAAAGGTGCGTAATTTCGCCTGGTGCATAGTTTTGCCTGTTATTAATAATCTGTATACTGCAATGCAATGCACTGAAAAGCTAATTATGCAGCCATAAAAGTGTACCATGAAGAATATATGAAATGATAAGTCAATGAGCACTTATTTCACAATGAACATCTGCTTTTTCTGTTATAGTAGACATATATGCATATTGTAATCCTGTCACATAATATAGAAATATTTCAATTAGATCTCAGTTCTTTTTTATCAACCACAGTTTCCTCACAATGTAACTTCATTACAAACCAGAAAATTAGCAGAACATGTTCTGGGAATAAAAAATAAATTATTGCTACAATATGTACAGCTTTTATCCAAGTCTAAACAAGAAAATACCTCTAGTACATAGCCTTATGTGTCCATATTCTTATGTTTCCTTTCTCTCTTCCCCTTAAACACCATCTGTATTGCGAGAAGGTATGCTTGAGATCTTTCTGTCATAACATTCTGTATTGCTTCTAGATTGGGACCAGTCACTTCATAGAATTCAGCGTCTCTCTTTTTGCGAGTAACTGATCCTGTATCTTGGAAATGTTTGGTGCACCTTTTGGTTTTAAAAGACATAAGGATACCAACATTAATAGACATTTTAATTAAGCATGAGCATTACAAAAAATTTATATCGTGTACTGATAAAACGTAAGCCGCTTATGTTGCAAACAAAAGTATGTCAATTTGACGGTACCTGGACACTTTTGACAACATTAAACTCCGAGGGACTTGTCTGAATGCTGGATAGTGTTGCATAAACTCCTCTAGGCAGTGGTTTAAATTAAATTTATATGTTGCACCAATTTTAATGCCGGTACGAAAGTAGCATTCAACCATGAAGACATGGTGCTCTGTGTTCATATCCAGGGGAAGCTGGTTGTATTAGCTACCAGAGCAACCACACTCACAGCGCTATAATTTGCTTTCTGTTCCACACAAATTACTGCTTCTTCTCCAAGGAGGGCACTATGATTTCAAGATTGACTCGCCAGTTAACTATGACTTCATTCTTGCTCAATCGAACGGCGGGAAATATTGAATAAAAATGAACACCATGTATATGAGTTTCTTTTGTTATTCTTGCTTTGAACAGCTTTTACTTTAAATGACATATTACCCATTTTTTTCAAAAACTATTGGAGATAGATAAATTTTGGAAGAATTAAAGCAACTTCTAAGCAGTATTGCAGATTAATTTTGGTCTTCATAAGAAGTTTGCTAATAAACTTCAACTAATTACATAAATGTGCATCTACATCCTGATATCTTAAATAGTTTAAGACAATGGCTCATCAGTTTAGTAATTCTGGGCCAAGAATAGGGCTGCACATAAACAGTGCTTGACGTCTCATGAAAAAAGAGGAACTTCCCCTCTTCCTCAGTTGTTTGCATTTGAGAGCTCAATACACTACCACCATTACCTCCCAATGTTATACTAGCCTTATATTGCACTAACACTCAGAAATACATCTCCCTGTGCTTGTTAAATTAATTATACTAATTCAATAATCGGTTAAATGTCATCAAATATATTTTATTGTTCACTGCTCATTGCACTTTTCACAAACACTCTGCTTTTCCTATTCCTTTATTTTTTTTCTAGTTTCCATAGTTTACACCTTTACCAGGAATGTAAATAAACCAGCTGGAGAGAATTTACACAGCCGTAGTAGAAGCAAAAATGCTCTATAGGGTAGAGATATGGGGTTTGGAGGAGGGGAGTGCAAATATGAATGTGATACATAGAAACTTTTGCAAAGAAGTTTTGGGCTTACCACGAGCTTCACCAAATGGAGTGGCACAAGCAGAATTGGGAAGACTGGGAACTAGAGGGATAGTGGTGGAAAGGGTGTTAAAATATTGGGTGAGAATTAGGATTTTAGATGAGCAGAATATTCTGCATCAATGCTTGATAGTACAGGAAAGACTAAATCAGAAAGATTCATGGCTAAACAAGATAAAGGAAATGATGCTGAAAATAGGGTTGGGTGTCGTGGGAAAACAGGGAATTATTGCAAAGTGGATTTTGGAAAGAACTTAGGTTAAGAACGGAAGATATTGAAAGGCAAGAAATGTTAGAAAGTTTCAACTTGAAAAGCTCAATGGAAATTTATAGAGAGATGAAAGTGATGTGAAACAGGGAAAAATACATTGATATTTGTGATAAAGCAACAAGAGAAGGCTTTGCATGGGCCAGAACTGGGGTGGTAAAACTGAAGGTTGTAACGATATGTTTCAGTTAGAATTTTTATATGAATATTGTTTTCTGATATGACTTAGTAGGCCATGTAATAACTATATTAAAAGCAAATATATGTGTAATTTTGTGATTGGCCATAGTAATAATTGTATTACGTAATGTGGTGACGCAGAGTATTACCATCGATGCTTCAGTTTCCATATTGTCTTGTTTCCATGGAATCGGTAATAAATACGAATCATCAAGTCTTCCTACATAAGCATGTAAAAATCTTCAAAAAAAGTGAAAAAAGTAGTATAACGTACCTCAACAAATTCTTTATCCCTCAGAGATATTTCATGTGTCTTTACATGACGTCCTTTAAGGTCTTGATGGATCAAGATGATTGAAGGATTCTGGCAGCCATGGAGGAATTCCAGATCTTGCACTTGCAGTTCCTCCATTCTGAATGTAACAATAATAATAATCAATTTAACTATGGTAATATTATCAATATATACACTTGCATCAGTATTTAAATTATAAAGTTTTAAACACAATTTTACAAAGATACAGATTTCTGTACAAATGATACACACATTTCCTTCATTATTCAACAAGAAATTCACTCAGTCACATACTTTGTCTTTATGAGAAGATGCCTAATTTTATGTCAGAAAAATTCTATAATGCTTTTCCTGTAGAAATCAAAATTGAAGAAAACCTTTTTTCTTTACAGGAAATTGACAACATGAGAGAACATATTCATATGGAAAAATAAGGATCGCGTAGGGAGCTTTGAAATCCCACCAGTAGATAATTTGACACAAAAGTTCATAGTTCCACTACCAGAGAGAGCAGACAACAACAGATGCCATTTGGAAAGTGATTGAAAATGGAGGCGATTGCCTATGAAGCTCGTCTCTCATTAATATAAAACAGCAAGTGACGAGTATCAATAAACCAACTACAAATAGTTTTTGCAATTGAAGAGAACTGTTCTACTTTCAAATAATATCTGGCCTATTATACTATTATTGAAGAGATTTATTGTTGAACTGTTGATTTACTGAAGATAAATGTTGTCTTCCGGGCTTATGGGTCATGGTCTAGAAGTTCTTGAGTGAACTGAGGTTTGCCAGGCACTGCACCTAGCATCATCAGGGTTAATCAATCTGCTGTGGAAGTCATAAGTCGAATGAAGCGGCTGTCTGCACGTCCTATTTTATATTGTCTGGAGAGGGGCAGGGCTAAGGCTGATCGCATTGTGATTGACTCTGGTCAGGAAGTGACTATTCCATGGGTTTACTATTTATAAGTTTGCATGACTGAAGCTTCAGTAATGAGGGAACCCATGCTTTGCTTATATGAAGTGCTTCTCCTTTGCAGTTAAAATTATTTTTGTGTTTGAATATTTCTATGGCTTCTCTATGTAGGCAAGCATGATAGCCAATGTTTGATGAGAGGACTTGAGTGTTCTTAAATTCAGTGTCATGACCCCACAGTTAATGCGTGTTCTGCAAATGAAGATTTTTCCACTTGTCCTAAACTACACTTTCGGTTGTGTTCCTTTAATCTGGTGGAGACAGTGCATGTAGTGGTACCTATGTATTTGTGACCACAGCTATAGGGAATTTTGTATACACCAGCTGATGAAAGGGAGTCCTGTTTGTCCTTGACTGAGTTTAGTAACTGTCTGATCTTGCATGTAGGTTTGTATATTACTTGGATTCTACATGGTCAGAGAAGCTACCCAATCCTGTCAGTTACTTTACTTATAAAGGATTTTTCTTTATTTTTATTGGGTGCTTATTTGTGTTTATTAAGCTATAAAGCAATTCTACATACTTTTTAAACTACTACTACATGACATAAAACACTACTGGTTGTAGTGCCAACCATGAAGTACAGGAACTTCTAGAGGTTACGTAGAAAATGAAGCTAGCTACACTGAAGCACTCAATATTACCCAAATATAAATATTTGTAACAAAAGGCTTCACTTATCTTAAGCAAATGGTGTTAATTCACGTTTCTAATGGAATTAGAATGGAATTAACACCATTTTCTTAAGATAAGTGAAGCCTTTTGTTACAAATATTGTGACTTTGTGGGTTCGTGAAATAAACAGTCCAATTACACCACTCCAAAATGTGCTTTATTTCCACCGACTTACAGTTTAACACTTGCCAATTACACAGAATTACTTGCTGCACACAGTTACAATTCACCAGTCCGTCCGTTACAATTTCACTGTACTCGCGGTTACGTAAGCTCCGGTACACATTCAAAGTTACGTACAGTCTTCCGTTGCACAATCCTTTCGTTCATTAACACGTCACTGACTAACTCTTACACCAAGAACTGCGACTGTCTCCTCACTCACTGACAAAACCAACTCACTGACTGACTAAACCAAAACCAACTCAACTCACTAACTCCCTCTGTCTGTCTGTAACTCTCTTTATATAGGAATATCGCCGGTTTCTCGTGTTTACAGGATTGTTCTAGTGACAGAAAGATCGAGAAACAGGTGTAGAGAAAACAGGCGACACAGTCATGTTTTTTTTTCCTGACCACAGCCTGTCACCACTACAAGACGAACGAGGAGGAGGTGTGGCTAACCGAACCTCCCCTCCCTGCCTTCCGCTGCCAGCTGCTTTCACAGGGTGTTCCAGCGGTCCCGTTACACTGCTCCCTCCTCGAAGCTGTTCGCCTCGAACAGTCCCATCGTAGCGTGCGAGGCGGTCCAGGTGTACCACCAGCATCTGCTCGGAGTCTCAGCCAGAAGTAGCGCTGCCGTAGTTTGTGAATCATTCGGTTCGCTCCCAGGTGTCCTCCTGAAGTACCGGCGTGCACTTCCTCCAAGACTTCCGGGACCTTGCTTCGGGGAAGTACCAACTGTCCTCTCTGCGCCTTCCCATCGGTTGACTCCCATACCCGGAACAGCATGCCCTCTTTGGTCTTCAACGAGTCCCATTGGGCCCAGTACGACTTGTAGGTGGCGCTCCTCGGTGCGATGTCCTCCCAGGTTGGTCTCGTCCCTGCGTCCACTTCCCTCAAGAGTGGCCCCAAGTCTGCGTCCGCCAGCTGCTCCCTCCTCAGGCCTGCGCTATCCCAGCCTTCAGCAGGCACTGCCACAACTACTCGGACTGCTGCGGCACGCTCCTCCTCTTCCACTCTTGTGCGCTCGTGGCCGTCCTGGATCTGCGGTAGGACACCTCCAATGCAATGGTCGCTGGCGTCGGTGTCCACAATGAAGGCGCCACCCGGTTGTGGGAAACCCAAAATTGAAGCACTGCACAGGGTCCCCTTCGGGTGCTGGAAAGCGTCTTCGGCGTCCTCCGTCCACACATAAGGCCGGTTTTCCTCCGTCAGGCGGGTGAGGGGTTTTGCGATGTTGTCGGCCTTTTCCTCTAAATCATTAAGGCGGTCGTCTACTTGACCCTTCCGCGTGCCCAGGTTCGTGACGTCATCCCCCACGCCGGCCAACCGTTCCTCAAACTTGGCGGCGAGAGCCTCGTTCGCCACCTTCATTTCGGTAGCCAGACCGTCGTTCGCTGCTCTCATTTCCGTGGTTAACTCGGCCTTCATTTGTTCCATCTTCTCGGCGATGTTGTCCCTAGCCGTCCTGATCAGTTTCAGTTCCGCGGCCAGGTTATTTCTAGTCTCCAGCTTCTCTGTTAATTCGGCCCGCATTTCTTCCATCTTCCCGATTAGTTCGGCCTTCATTTCCATCATCTTCTCCAAAAAATTTTCCAATGCCGCGTCCATGGTTGTAATGTTCGGTGATGTTGTTTTCCCGCTTCCTGACACCAGTGTGACTTTGTGGGTTCGTGAAATAAAAAGTCCAATTACACCACTCCAAAATGTGCTTTATTTCCACCGACTTACAGTTTAACACTTGCCAATTACACAGAATTACTTGCTGCACACAGTTACAATTCACCAGTCCGTCCGTTACAATTTCACTGTACTCGCGGTTACGTAAGCTCCGGTACACATTCAAAGTTACGTACAGTCTTCCGTTGCACAATCCTTTCGTTCATTAACACGTCACTGACTAACTCTTACACCAAGAACTGCGACTGTCTCCTCACTCACTGACAAAACCAACTCACTGACTGACTAAACCAAAACCAACTCAACTCACTAACTCCCTCTGTCTGTCTGTAACTCTCTTTATATAGGAATATCGCCGGTTTCTCGTGTTTACAGGATTGTTCTAGTGACAGAAAGATCGAGAAACAGGTGTAGAGAAAACAGGCGACACAGTCATGTTTTTTTTTTCCTGACCACAGCCTGTCACCACTACAAGACGAACGAGGAGGAGGTGTGGCTAACCGAACCTCCCCTCCCTGCCTTCCGCTGCCAGCTGCTTTCACAGGGTGTTCCAGCGGTCCCGTTACAATATTTATATTTGTGTAACTTCTAGAGGTATTCAATAATCAGTTGCATTCTAGCATCTGTTGTTTGATGCCCAAATCTACAGTGAAAAGTGACTAGGTCAGCATCCTAGAAGCTCTAGCACAAAGACAGAGGGCGTCAAATGATGGGCAAACTTTGCTCAGTAACTTTTCTTTTGATGGAAGGTTCTTTAATAAGCAAACAAGCACAACAAGGGGCGTTAGCTTTAACTACATTCCAAAGGAAAGGGTTTTTATAGCCCTTAGCCAATTTAAACACTCATATAAGGAGTTATAAAAAGGGAATAGATTTTTAGATAGCTTAAGTTTAAATTTGTGTTTTGTGCATTAAAAATTAAGAATATATCTACTGATAGTTCAAATATATTTACTAAAACATAGTATATTTTATTTGTTGAGTAAATATATGCTTTTGGGTAGATAGAGTCAAACTGAAAAATTCAATGACACGGCCGAGATTCGAACCACAGATCTCCTGCTTTTCGTCCAGTCACTCTTACCTATTAAGCTAGCTTACACACGACTAGTGTAAAGAAAAAATTAATTTGATCAATTAACTTAAATATATGCTATTTTACTTCAAAATCTACAGAGGTATATTTTCGAAATTTTACTATCACGCAAAGAGTTATTTGGAGCAGGGAGGGATTTTCTTAATACCTTTGTGTAACACCTTTAAAAGGTAATGAAGGATTTTTGGAAGGTAAGGAAGGTTATTAGTATTATTATTATAATTATTATTATTGTTGTTGATTCTTATTATTATTACTATTGTCATCAACATCATCATCCTCATCATCATCCCCATCATCATCCTCATCATCATCATTCTTATTCTCATTACTATTACTATCATTATCATTACTATCACTATCACTATCATTATCATTATCATGATTATCATGATTCTGATGATGATGATTATTATATTATTATGATCATCATCATTATCATTAGTACTACTACTACTACTACTACTACTACTACTACTACTACTACTACTACTACTACTACTACTACTACTACTACTACTACTACTACTACTACTACTACTACTACTACTACTACTACTACTACTACTACTACTACTACTACTACTACTACTACTACTACTACTACTACTACTACTACTACTACTACTACTACTACTACTACTACTACTACTACTACTACTACTACTACTACTACTACTACTACTACTACTACTACTACTACTACTACTACTACTACTACTACTACTACTACTACTACTACTACTACTACTACTACTACTACTACTACTACTACTACTACTACTACTACTACTACTACTACTACTACTACTACTACTACTACTACTACTACTACTACTACTACTACTACTACTACTACTACTACTACTACTACTACTACTACTACTACTACTACTACTACTACTACTACTACTACTACTACTACTACTACTACTACTACTACTACTACTACTACTACTACTACTACTACTACTACTACTACTACTACTACTACTACTACTACTACTACTACTACTACTACTACTACTACTACTACTACTACTACTACTACTACTACTACTACTACTACTACTACTACTACTACTACTACTACTACTACTACTACTACTACTACTACTACTACTACTACTACTACTACTACTACTACTACTACTACTACTACTACTACTACTACTACTACTACTACTACTACTACTACTACTACTACTACTACTACTACTACTACTACTACTACTACTACTACTACTACTACTACTACTACTACTACTACTACTACTACTACTACTACTACTACTACTACTACTACTACTACTACTACTACTACTACTACTACTACTACTACTACTACTACTACTACTACTACTACTACTACTACTACTACTACTACTACTACTACTACTACTACTACTACTACTACTACTACTACTACTACTACTACTACTACTACTACTACTACTACTACTACTACTACTACTACTACTACTACTACTACTACTACTACTACTACTACTACTACTACTACTACTACTACTACTACTACTACTACTACTACTACTACTACTACTACTACTACTACTACTACTACTACTACTACTACTACTACTACTACTACTACTACTACTACTACTACTACTACTACTACTACTACTACTACTACTACTACTACTACTACTACTACTACTACTACTACTACTACTACTACTACTACTACTACTACTACTACTACTACTACTACTACTACTACTACTACTACTACTACTACTACTACTACTACTACTACTACTACTACTACTACTACTACTACTACTACTACTACTACTACTACTACTACTACTACTACTACTACTACTACTACTACTACTACTACTACTACTACTACTACTACTACTACTACTACTACTACTACTACTACTACTACTACTACTACTACTACTACTACTACTACTACTACTACTACTACTACTACTACTACTACTACTACTACTACTACTACTACTACTACTACTACTACTACTACTACTACTACTACTACTACTACTACTACTACTACTACTACTACTACTACTACTACTACTACTACTACTACTACTACTACTACTACTACTACTACTACTACTACTACTACTACTACTACTACTACTACTACTACTACTACTACTACTACTACTACTACTACTACTACTACTACTACTACTACTACTACTACTACTACTACTACTACTACTACTACTACTACTACTACTACTACTACTACTACTACTACTACTACTACTACTACTACTACTACTACTACTACTACTACTACTACTACTACTACTACTACTACTACTACTACTACTACTACTACTACTACTACTACTACTACTACTACTACTACTACTACTACTACTACTACTACTACTACTACTACTACTACTACTACTACTACTACTACTACTACTACTACTACTACTACTACTACTACTACTACTACTACTACTACTACTACTACTACTACTACTACTACTACTACTACTACTACTACTACTACTACTACTACTACTACTACTACTACTACTACTACTACTACTACTACTACTACTACTACTACTACTACTACTACTACTACTACTACTACTACTACTACTACTACTACTACTACTACTACTACTACTACTACTACTACTACTACTACTACTACTACTACTACTACTACTACTACTACTACTACTACTACTACTACTACTACTACTACTACTACTACTACTACTACTACTACTACTACTACTACTACTACTACTACTACTACTACTACTACTACTACTACTACTACTACTACTACTACTACTACTACTACTACTACTACTACTACTACTACTACTACTACTACTACTACTACTACTACTACTACTACTACTACTACTACTACTACTACTACTACTACTACTACTACTACTACTACTACTACTACTACTACTACTACTACTACTACTACTACTACTACTACTACTACTACTACTACTACTACTACTACTACTACTACTACTACTACTACTACTACTACTACTACTACTACTACTACTACTACTACTACTACTACTACTACTACTACTACTACTACTACTACTACTACTACTACTACTACTACTACTACTACTACTACTACTACTACTACTACTACTACTACTACTACTACTACTACTACTACTACTACTACTACTACTACTACTACTACTACTACTACTACTACTACTACTACTACTACTACTACTACTACTACTACTACTACTACTACTACTACTACTACTACTACTACTACTACTACTACTACTACTACTACTACTACTACTACTACTACTACTACTACTACTACTACTACTACTACTACTACTACTACTACTACTACTACTACTACTACTACTACTACTACTACTACTACTACTACTACTACTACTACTACTACTACTACTACTACTACTACTACTACTACTACTACTACTACTACTACTACTACTACTACTACTACTACTACTACTACTACTACTACTACTACTACTACTACTACTACTACTACTACTACTACTACTACTACTACTACTACTACTACTACTACTACTACTACTACTACTACTACTACTACTACTACTACTACTACTACTACTACTACTACTACTACTACTACTACTACTACTACTACTACTACTACTACTACTACTACTACTACTACTACTACTACTACTACTACTACTACTACTAACGCCTGTGCCTGTGTTTTACCTCGGAAACGCTCCCGCGGGGGTCGTAAAGGCGCCTACTTGTGGAATGCTGATATAGCTGACTTGCGGCGGCTGTGCAATAAGGCTAAGCGCCATCTTACCAGAATTAATAGACGTAATGTCGTCGCTTCTGACAAACAAGATGCATTACGCGCCTACCGGGACCGTCGTAAAGCCCTTAAAGTTGCCATTTCGACGGCTAAACGTGCGGCCTGGAGCTCCATTTGTGCCGAGGTTGACTCTGATGTGTGGGGTCTGGGCTACCAAATTGTTACTGGGAAACTTGGCTTCCGCTCACCTATGGCTCTTAGTGATGAAGAACAGCTTCACATCGCCAGAACTTTGTTTCCTGAACATGCTCGGCTTGTCTGGCCGGAGATTCTCGTAGACACTGCGACTATTCCCATCTGTACAGTTGCTGAGATCCGCGCTGCAGGACACCGCCTCAAGCCTGGCAAAGCCGGTGGCCCCGACGGCGTTCCCCCGGAGGTTGTGCGACTTCTTGCTGTCGAGAAACCGGAGCTTCTCCTGGACTTTTTTAATTTAATTTTGTCCTCTGGTGAATTTCCTAGTGCTTGGAAACTTGGCAAGCTTATTCTTCTTGCAAAACCCTGTCCGCCTGGAGGGAGTACGTCTTACCGTCCCATCTGTCTGCTTAATGTGTTGGGCAAACTTATGGAGCATATCCTCAATAGACGTTTAATCTCGGAAATTGAGGACGGGGAGGGCCTATCTCCTCGTCAGTTTGGTTTTCGGCAAGGCTTGTCGACCATGGATGCTATTGAGGCTGTACAATCTTTCGTGATGGAGGCCAAGACGCTTTCTCCATGCTATGTCGTCTTGGTAACGCTGGACGTTAAAAATGCCTTTAACTCGGCGAAGTGGACTGGCATCGTTGCGGACCTCAGGCGACGTCGCATTTCACCTTATTTGCTTCGAATTCTGTGCAGTTATTTCCACAATCGCAGGCTTTTAGTTGGCGGCACTGAAACATTGGAGATGACTTGTGGGGTACCTCAGGGTTCGATTCTGGGACCCACTTTGTGGAACATCTACTACGATGATGTCCTCCGAGTGCCTCTGCCTTCGGGATCCACATCTATCGCCTACGCCGATGATCTTGCTGTCCTTGTGTCTGGAGGATCTCAAGCGGAAGTGGAAGAGAGGATCGAATGGGCTGTTCATCGCCTTGAAATGTGGATGCTCCAAAAGGGGCTACAGTTGGCTACACAGAAGACCGAACTTGTGATTCTGCAGGGGCGACGCTCCCTACGGGATATTACAGTTCACCTTAGTGGTATGGACATCCGGTCTCAGAGACACATACGTTATCTCGGCCTTCAATTTGGCCACAACATGTATCCTGGTGCCCATCTGCAGTACGTGACCCGCAAGGCCGAAAAGGTCATTGCCGCCTTAGGACGTTTGATGCCCAATGTCGGTGGTCCTAAACCCAGCTCAAGGACTCTCCTTGGTAGTGTGGTCCACTCCATCCTTTTGTATGGTGCCCCGGCTTGGAAATCATGCCTGGATAAGGCCATCTACCGCACCTGGCTGGAACGTGTACAGCGGAAAGTCGCACTGCGTGTCTGTAGTGCCTATCGGACTACCTCAACGAAGGCTTTGCAAGTTGTCGCCGGCATCATTCCCATCCATCTCTTGGTGCAGGAGCGCACCTATGCTCATGGCACTGGTGCGCCAGAGCAACGGCTTTTGGTTCGCGCTCATACCATCCGACGATGGCAGGAGGAATGGAATCAGGAAACACAAAAGGCACAATGGACCAAGCTGCTGATTCCGGAGATCACTCCCTGGCTCTCTCGTGTGCACGGAGATGTTGGGTACTATCTTACCCAATTCCTGACAGGCCATGGCCGTTTCCGATCTTACTTGCACCGTATGGGGCTCGTTGCCTCCGACCTCTGCCCTTATTGTGCACAAACGGACACTCCGCAACATACACTTCTGGAATGCACTCAATGGATCGATCACCGTAACCGGTGCTATGCTACCATCGGTCAGGTTGTTACTTTGGCAACTATTCTCCCAATTATGCTGGAGTCCCGGGAAAACTGGAACGCTATTGCTAAAATGGTTACATCTATCCTCAAGGCGAAAGAGCGGGACGACCGCTGAGAATAAGTCAGCCGAGGCCACTGCGTGTACCTAAACCCTCCATTGGTACGCAAGTACGATTGACCATCTTTATTGCCCTTCTTCCCGAAGTAATACCGATTGGTGGTCCCAGGAAGAAATCTCTTGTGGCTAGCAGGGGTTTTTTAGTTGGTAAGAATCCAACTCGCCAAGTCTGGCGTCTTTTGAAGATTTTTCCCCTGCCTAAAAAAAAAAAAAAAAAAAAAAACTACTGCTACTGCTACTGCTACTGCTACTACTACTACTACTACTACTACTACTACTACTACTACTATCATCACCATCATCATCATTATCATTTTTATTATGGGTAAAACCACTTCTGTGTATTTCAATATGGCAAAAATCTGTAGGAAAATGGTAGGAAAATGTTTTACACCCCTTTATACACGACGAATCTGACCCCTCTCAAAATAAGGGGTTCTTCTTGAGCTCATTCAGTTTAATGCGGAGTTGGATAAAGAACTTCAGGTACATCCCAGCCAGTCATCAGTATTCAAAGGCATTTCTAAGATTGTTCTGCACGTTCTGTTTTTTTTTTTTTTTTTTTTTTTTTTTTAATTTACGTCCTCCAGCATTTAGTCATATCGGACGGTGAACTGAATGAAATAGGTGAAATGATGCTCAATGCGTCCGGGGTCCATGGAGCATAGAGTTACCCGACATTCGTCTTTCAGGATAAGGGAAAACCCCGGAAAAACCTTATCCAGATAACTCACCCTGACCGAGATTCGAACTCGGGACCTCTTGAACGTGAGGCAGACATGCTACCATCTACGCTACCGAGGCGGGCTACGTTCCATTTGGTACAGTACATTATAAAATAGGATGGATTATTGATAAGATTACCTCAATCGTTCGTAATTGGTACACATATTTATACTTTAACAAGCCTTATTTATTTATGGCACCATCAATACAATACCTCACCGGCCGCCCCTGTTCTACACATAAACTCTGTAGTTTGAAATACATTTTCTATACTTGTATGCTGTTTTAACGGAAAGGAGTGCTTCATGTAAAGATTTAGTTTGCATCCACTAATGCCGCCCACTGTTACACCTATGTAACACGTAGTAAAAAGGCCTAAATGCTGAAACATATATTTTTCATATGAAAGTTCATTTAATTCAATAAATAAGCTTGAAATTATTTGTAAATGCTTTTTACTAAGTCTGTTTTATGTTTAGGCATTAAGGAGCTAATAATGGGGATGCAGCGAATTATAATTGATCCCTTTCATTCAACTTCGTTTATACGTTGTAAGTGACATGTGAAACGAACTTCATCTCGCACAATATAAAGGAACGCTTTATTATCCCAGTTGATCAATTCAAGAATAAAGTCAGAGTCTTATACCAAATGTGTTTCGCTCTTGGGAGAAATAGGATGCAGTTCATGAAGACCAGTGTGACGTTATGGTTGCTAATAACTTGCCTTGGCGGTTTTTGAATAATGCACTTTTCAGACAAATTTCTTTAAAAATATATACCAAAAGGGCAACAGAGAATATCTTGATGAATGAATCTTAAGAAAGGCTCACCTTCAAGGAAAGCAAGACTCGGTGAGCTTTACTTTTTACTACTCTAGTTTAACGTTATGAAGAATGTATTATGCAATAAAAGTGTTTTAAAATTAATCTCAAATAATCTGTACTTTCAAATTATTAACTGGCAAACGTTGTCCATATGCGACAATGAATCTGCAGTTCTTCGGAAGCAAAGATACGAATAAAACCAATTTCTAAACAAATTCCAACTACTAAGTAGCAAAAATATTGATGAACCTGAAGACAAACATTACATGTATTTATATTTGCACGGATTTTATTGCACAGTTGAATAAATAATTTAATTTTTCGTGCATAATTTCCGAAGTCCAATCATCATTTATTGTTGACCACTGTGCACAAAACTCCAGAACACGTAAATGTGAATGCAATCCATACTATAACTTTTGTTTTTTTTTCTTTCTTTTCTCCTTGTAGTGCTTAAATCATATGTAAAATTTGGTATTTTAAAATTTACATTTTTTTGCTACTTGATTATAAATTCAACCTTCTTTTGTGCCGCACAGTTTTTTTAAATATCAAAGTAAAAATAAAGCTAATATCTAGCCCTCTAATATCTAGGTAAAGCAGAACATTGAATTTTAAATTCGATTTTTCGCAATTCCTGTTTACTTTTTCTACTCTTTACATTGTTATGTCTTATTCATAGAACCCTCAGCAGATGCCACCTTCATCTACAGGATAAGTTCGTGTTATGTGATTTATCCTTTTCCTCTCTGACATGTATTAAAAAGCACTGCGGGACGTCACTTTGTGTCCCTCGTTAAATAATCTCTGATACATATTGAAACAAACTCTTTGGAGAACTCATGTTTTTTCTATTTTCCAAATGGTTCATTTGGTTTCCATCGATGACCGCTTAAGCGCCACTGCTTTTAGTTTGTTGATTTGTCATTCATATTTTCTAAACATTGTTTGGAAAACAAGGCAATGCAGAATATAGTTTATCGTGAAAAAGATTGTAAATTCCTGAAGTTAAACATAGATTTTCGTAAGAAAAGCAACCTCAAGCTGTTAATATTGTGCCTATTTGCTCAAGAGCACTTGCTATAGGTTCTGTACAAATAGGATAACAAGAAAATAATTGGCTTGACCAAATGATATAAGATATTCGTATTCTATACAGGACGTAGTATAAAGCTGGTGTACGCCGAATTAAAGGTAATTAAAATTTATGCTTTATATTTAATTTATATGTCACAGCTAATGAAAGCGACAGGATAAAAGTGAACTCTAAAGATTAATTCATAAAACCATTTTTACAACGGAAAAGTTTATTTGTAAGGGCATAATATTTGCACAAGTATTGGTTTGTCTCATAAACTCGTTCGATTCTAGTTACGTGTTTACTACGGCAACGAAGTTGCCTAATTATGTAGGGGTAGTCTGTTTACATACGCAAGGTCATCGAAAGTAAACAAGGCAATGAACTTTTCAAAACAAACTTTATTTTGTGCAGTATGCACCATTATTATCAATAACATATCTCCATTTCTCAGGAAGCTTATCAATACCATTTTTCCAAAATCTTGCAGTTTTCTGGTTGACGAACTCTTCTACGGCGAGTCTGCAATCCTCCAAGGAAGTAAGGCGTTTGCCATTAAGGAAGTTTTGCAGGGGTCGGAATAAATGATAGTCGGATGGGGCAATGTCTGGAGAATAAGGCGACTGAGGTAACACATCCCAGTCGAAATCCCGTAATTTCTGACGAGCTACCATAGAAGTGTGCGGTTTGGCATTGTCTTGATGAAAGATGACTCCACCATTAGGTGCTAACTCTGGCCTTTTCTCTTCTAGGGCAACCTTCAGACGATCCAACTGAGAACAGTATTTCTCTGAATTGATGGTCTCCCCAGGAGGAAGAAATTCGTAATAAATAATTCCTTTCCAGTACCACCAAATGCACAGCATAATCTTCTCAGGATGAAGCCCTGGTTTGGGAATTGAGAGTGGTGGTTCCCCTTTCTTACGCGATGACTTTCTCTTTCGGATGTTGTACATAATCCACTTTTCGTCTCCTGTAACCAGCTGTTTCAGAAAAGGGGCAGTTTTATTGCGTCTTATCAATGCGTCACAAATGGAAACGCGCTGAACTAAATTTTGTTCACTCGGTTCGTGCGGAACCCATACATCCCGAAGATTTAGGCAACCAAGTTTCTTTAGGTGCCTGGCTTCAGTTGCATGAGATAAGTTTAGCTGCTGACCTACCTCCCGAGTTGTTATTCTGGGGTTGTTCGTAATCATGTCCTTTATCCTTTCCTCATCCGTAACCACAGGTCGTCCAGAACGAGGTTTGTCTTTCACAGAGACGTTCCCAGCTCGAAATCGAGTAAACCATTTTTGACATGCCCGATTCGCCACTGTATCTTCTCCGTAAACAGCACAAATTCCCCGTTGAGTTTGTGAGGCTGTTTTACCTTTACGGTAATAAAACAGCATTAAATGTCGAAAATGTTCCTTCTTGCCTTCCATATTAACATTCACAAGTTACAACTCCACCCTGTTGCATCCACAAACTCGTACTGAAGTTTGGTTACCAATTCTTACATAAGTTGACCTATTTAGCTTTGGCCGTGAGGTTGCTGTGATTTGTGTTCATAGCATTATTTTCAATTATTGTATTTGTTAGGCAGCTTCTTTGACGTAAAAGTAATGGGGGCATGTAGTGTTCTCAGGTGTTCTTAGTCGTAAACACGTAACAAGAATCGAACGAATTTATGAGACAATCCGATAAATATAGTCTTCTAAAATTGCCCCACAAGTGTATTTCTGACAAAAGTATTGTTTGTTTTTGAATAAGAATCACTACTTAATGGATCAACTGCCTTCCATAAGCTTCAGGTGTGAAACTACAAATTGATATGAAAAATGTTTACTCACAACAAATTAATTACTAAATTTATGATTTAGTGACCCAAAGATATTAAATAAAATATTATCTTTTCTAGGAACAGCTATGAGTAAATTGAAAGCAGAAGATGCACTGATATACATGACCAGCTGGGAAATATGCAGAATATGTGCGGGAAATAATTGTGATGTAGTCGCAATATATGATGAAAATGGTATCAATCTGCAGTTGGCGGAGAAAATAAACCAGTATCTTCCAATAACTGTAAGTTGTTACTTTAGGTACAGGTATGCATTACTATGTATAGAAATTCAGCTATTAATTTAGAACATTCAAAAATGTTTGTTCTGTTATTTACATAAATCCATAGATGATTTTAGTGGAACTATATATACCAAAATTAGCATTCGTTTTATAGAAGAGTACATGATTTGTTCATTTTTTCAAATCTGATGGACATGGAATGATGATATGAAAACTATTATAATACCTTTACAGTACGCTTTGGATAACATTTCAGCCCTTATGATGGTCAAAATATTTCCAAATGTTGTTCTTAAGCCAATATTTGTTTCATGTGTATATATTCTGTAATGTTAACATATTTTCCTTAACTGGCAATCTAAGCGCACGATCTGAAACCTGCTGGAATAGCTGCATTTTGTACTGCTTCTTACTCTTGAGCTTCTCTTATGTATTGCATTCTGCATGTTCCCTAATTCTTTATAAAACTTTAGAAAGTTTACACTTTTATGTATATTGCTTTTAAATAAAATGTAGAGAAAGCTACTGTGCCTGCATCAAACTTAGTCCCGTCTCTATTCACAGATAACTATTGCATCATAATGTGACTTTGTGGGTTCGTAGAATTAAAAGTCCAAGTTGCAGATATTCCAAATGTTCTTTATTTTCGTAGAGCTACACTGTTTAATTCTCACGTAACAGCATTACGACACATACACACGGTCTACCAAGGTCGATGGCAATAACAAACAGCGTTCTGATTACATCAGCTCTCGTCAAAACAGCACTCTACCAGGGGCGGTTCCTCCATAAGGTTAAAGGTTTGCGCTACACCCACTGATTCTGAATATACAACAGGTGCATTTTGCACATTAAAGCTGTACTTGTTTGCATTGTTTTATATACAAACAGGTTTCAATTACGCTTATCTTTGTAGCTGCCCATGACCGCAGAAGTCGAAATAAACAGTGATTAGCTGTAGGAGCCGCCAGGTTTACAGCGAAGTGTTAACCTAAGATTTCGCCGAAATGATGGCTCTCTGAGGGGGTTGCGGGAAGGTGAAGAGATGGCAGTGTCTTCTTATACTTTGCTTAAATGGAGGTTTATAAACCTAGCTCCTCCTACTCTTAGCAACGCCTATAGCGTGACCTTCAGGCTTTGCTTAATATGTATCTGTGGATCTGCTTTTCTGTGGTGTGGTTTGGTGCTCGCAGAACATTGAGAAAGATTGGTTTAAGGTTAAACTGAGTATTCTAACATTTTATTTATAGTGCTTATTGTGAGGTGTTTTTTTGTTCGTTTTCAAAATTCTGATAGAATGAATACCGTGCAATCTTTACCGGAAAAGCCCTTTTCGCTACGGGGTACTGAAGAAAAATCTGAAGTGAAACTAATGGGTAGGCCCACGCCAAACATTTCTATAACTCAAACGATTAAGACAAAAGCTAGAACATTCAATAGGAAGTTCAACCCTGACATGTATAAGAAGCACGACTTGTTATGTGGATGTGCAGTTAATAACTCTTTATACTGTTTTCCATCCCTGCTCTTTGGAGGAGATGATTCCTGGGTGAAGCAAGGAATGGTGGATATTGCGACTTTGTGGGTTCGTGAAATTAAAAGTCCAATTGCACCCCTCAAAAATGTTCTTTATTTCCACCGAATTACAATCGGAGCACTTGCCGATTACACAGAATTGCGTAATGCACACAATTACAATTCACCAGTTCGTCTGTCACAGGTCCACTGCACGCAGTTACGTTCACTTCTCCGATGCACGTTCACAGTACGTTCCCTCACTGGGCGATCCTCACGACTGCTCGAAAGGAACTGAACTGAACTTACCTCCAGCCCGACGCGTTGCTTATATAGGACCAACTGGCCAATCTAGAAGGTTCCGGATTAGATGAAATATCCTGTATGTTCGAGAACTCAGGGGAGGGGAAAGAGGCGGCCAGCGACCGGTGACACTTCCCTCACCATCCCCTTCAGTGAACGCTAGAAGATAAATGGGCTGGGCGTGGCCTAAATGCCTTCTGTCGCCCACCCAGCTGCTAGCTGGCCGTGCTTTCCGGTAATTAGGTGACACTGCTCCCTCCTCAAAGCTGGTCGTCCCGAGCAGCACCATCGTAGCGTACCAGGCGATCCAGGTGTACCACCATCTTCCCTCGGGGAATCTTCTGGACACGGTAAACCACGTCGTTAATCCTCTTCACCACCCGGTACGGTCCTTGCCATGGCTGCTGAAGCTTCGGGCAGCGTCCCTTGGTCCGGGTAGGACGGTACAAAAAGACCAGGTCACCTTGCTGGAACCCTTGGCTGTTGGCCTGCCTGTCATACCTGGTCTTCATGCGGTCGCTCGCCTTCTGGATGTTCTGGCGAGCCATCTCATGCATGTCGTGGAGATGGTCCACCAAGTTCTCCACATACTCGGTCGCTGGCTGGTTCGCTTCCGGAGGGCTTCCAAAAGCCATGTCACAAGGAAGGCGTAACTCTCGGCTGAACATTAAGCTGGCTGGCGTCATCCCAGTTGTGTCGTGTGTAGACGAGCGGTAGGCAGGCAAGAATAGTGGCACCTTGACGTCCCAGTCTCGCTGGTGGCTGGCCACGACCTTCCTCAGGTGTTCCTCTAAGGTCTTGATGTATATTTTGACCATGCCATCCGACTGGGGATGTAGAGGCGTCGTGCGGGTCTTGTTCACTCCAAGCCTTTGTAGTGCCTCCTTCATCAGGTTGGACTCAAATTTGGTACCCTGGTCACTGTGTAGCTCTAACGGCACCCCAAATCGACAGAACACTTACTCCACGAGGCAGTCTGTGATTGTCTTTGCCTCTTGGCTTGGGTTGGGATACACCTCCGGCCACTTGGTGAAGTAGTCCACGACCACCATCAGGTACTTTTTGCCTCGGTCGGAAACTGGGAACGGTCCAGCAATGTCAATGGTGATCCGTTCGAATGGCGCTCCGACGTTGTACTGCTGCATACGATCCCGGCTCCTAGTCTGGGGGCCGCGACTCGCCGCGCACACGTGACACTGATGGCACCATCTCTCAGCATCTGCTCGGAGTCTCAGCCAGTAGTAGCGCTGCCGTAGTTTGTCAATCGTTCGGTTCGCTCCCAGGTGTCCTCCCGAAGTACCGGCGTGCACTTCCTCCAAGACTTCCGGTACCTTACTCCGGGGAACTACCAACTGTTCTCTCTGCGTCTTCCCATCGGGTGACTTCCATACCCGGAACAGCACGCCCTCTCTGGTCTTCAACGAGTCCCATTGGGCCCAGTAAGACTTTTAGGTGGCGCTCCTCGGTGCAATGTCTTCCCAGGTTGGTCTCGTCCCTGCCTCCACTTCCCTCAAGTGGCCCCAAGTCTGCGTCCGCCAGCTGCTCCCTCCTCAGGTCTGCGCTATCCCAGCCGTCCGCAGGCACTGCCGTGACTACTCGGACTGCTGCGGCACGCTCCTTCTCTTCCACTCTTGTGCACTGGCCGCACTCTTCTGGACAGGGTCTTCGGGACATGGCGCCAGCGTTACCGTGGCTCTTTCCTCTATGATGTTTCGAGGTGAAGTCGTACTCCTGCAGCCTCTGAACCCACGTCGTTAATTCTTTTCACCAACCGGCACGGTCCTTGCCACGGCTGTTGAATTTTCGGGCAGCGTCCCTTGGCCCGGGTAGGGCGGTACAACCAGAACATGTCACCCTGCTGGAACCCTTGGCTGTTGGCTTGCCCGTCGTACCGGGTCTTCATGCGGTCGCTCGCCTTCTGGATGTTCTGACGAGCCACCTCATGCATGTTGTGAACACGGTCCACGAGGTTCTCTACAGACTCATTTGCTAGCTGTTTTGCGTCCGGGGGGGGCTCCCAAAGGCCAGGTCACAAGGGAGGTGTAACTTTCGCCCGAACATTAAGCTACTGGCGTCATCACACTGGTGCCTTGTGTTGACGAGCGGTAGGCCATCAAGAACAGTGGCACCTCAACGTCCCAATTTCGCTGATGGCTAGCCACGACCTTCCTCAGATGTTCTTCTAGGGTCTTGATGTATCTCTCCACCATGCCGTCCGACTGTGGATGTAGGGGTGTTGTGCGCGTCTTGTTCACCCCAAGACTTTGTAGTGCCTCCTTCATCAAGTTGGATTCGAAATTGGTGTCCTAGTCGCTGTGGAGCTCTAACGGCACTCCAAACCGGCAGAACACTTGCTGTGATTGTCTTTGCCTGCTGGTTCGGGATGGCATACACCTCCGGCCACTAGTCCACGGCCACCATCAGGTACTTGTGGCCTCGGTCGGACACCGGGAATGGTCCAGCTATGTCGACGGCGATCCTTTCGAATGGTGCTCCGACGTTGTACTGCTGCATGCGACCACGGCTCCTAGTCTGGGGGCCGCGACTTGTCGCGCACACATGACATTGACATCACCATCTCTCAGCGTCTGCTCGGAGCCTCAGCCAGTAGTAACGCTGTAAAAGTTTGTCGATTGTCTGGTTTGCTCCCAGGTGTCCTCCTGAAGTACCAGCGTGCATTTCTTCTAAGATTTCCGGGACATTACTTCGGGGAAGTAGCGACTGCTCTCTCTCTGCGTCTTCCCATCAGGCGACTTCCATACCCGGAACAGCAAGCGCTCTCTTGTCTTCAGTGAGTCCCATTGGGCCCAGAACGACTTATAGGTGGCGCCTCGGTGTGATGTCCTCCCAGGTTGGTCTTGTCCTTGCCTCCACTTCTCTCAGGAGTGGTCCCAAGTCTGCGTCCGCCAGCTGCTCCCTCCTCAGGCCTGCGCTATCCCAGCCGTCCGCAGGCACTGTGGTGACCCACTTTGACAGCTGCGGCACGCTCCTTCTCTTCCACTCTGGCCGCACTCTTCTGGATAGGGTCTTCGAGACATAGCGTCTGCGTTGCCATGGCTCTTCCCTTTCCGATGTTCAGAGGTGAAGTCATACTCCTGCACCCTCTCGAACCAACGTGCTGTCTGGCTTTCCAGGTTTCTAAATCTCAGTAGCCAGGTTACGGCGGAGTGGTCAGTCCTCAGGTGGAATGGCTGACCGTACAGGTACTTGTGGAAGTGCTCCAAGGTCTTTACTACCGCCATTAACTCTCGCCGGATGACGCAGTAGTTCTGCTCTGCCTTGGATAGCGTCTTGCTGTAGTAGGCTATCACTCGCTCATAGCCGTCCTGGACTTGGGATAAGACGCCTCCAATGCAAAGGTCGCTGGCGCCGGTGTCCGCAATGAAGGTGCCACCTGGTTATGGGAATCCCAGAATAGGAGCAGTGCAGTGTCTTCTTCAGCCGCTGGAAAGCGTCTTCGGCGTCAGTCGTCCACACGTAAGGTTGGTGTTCCCCTGTTAGTTGGGTGAGGGGTTTGGCGATGTTGGAGAACCCCTTTATGAAACGGCGGTAATAACTGCACAGCCCTAGGAAACTGCGCAACTCTCGCTTATCCATTGGCCGGGGCCAATCTCTCGCGGCCTGTGTCTTCTTCGGGGCTGTGACCACTCCGGTTGCTGAGACTACGTGGCCCAAGTAGTTCACTCCCTTGCGGAAGAGCTGACACTTCTTTGCATTTAGCTTCAAGTTGGTCGCTTTGGTCTCTGTAGCAATTTACTCAGATTCTCGAGATGGTCTTCGAAAGTCTTGCCGACGATGATGTCGTCCAGGTATAGCAGGCAGGCGTCATAAGTCAGTTCTCTCATCACTGACTCCATCAGGCGTTGGAAGGTAGCTGGTGCGCTGCAGAGGCCAAAGGGCATAACTGTGAACTATCAAAGCCCTTGGCCTGTCGAGAATGCAGTCTTTTCCTTGTCTCTCGGGTCTAGAGCCACTTGCCAGTAACCCGACTTCAGGTCCAGGGTCGAGAACTACTGTGCACCAGCTAGCGTGTCCAGGGTGTCGTCAATCCGGGGTAAGGGGAAACAGTCCTTCCGGGTGACAGCGTTCAGCTTCCTGTAGTCCACGCAGAAGCGTAGCTGGCCATTCTTCTTTGTCACCAGAATTACCACGGGCATGCACGTCCCCAACTCCGTCCCGGCCTGGATGTAGTTATCGGTGTCTGTCAGGTTGAGTAGCCTCAACGGTACCTCCTCTTTGCACGGCAACAATGTTCTGGCTACACACAGTCCGTGCAAGGGCGTCTTCTGGTCCAGTATCATGTCCTTCATCCGCTGGCCTTCCAGTCACGCCGTCACTACTACCTCGCTTCTCGTGGGGACAACCTCGCCTTCCTTTAAGATGACCCTGCAGATTCCAAGGCGCTCTTCAGGTCACCGGAGTGTGACCTATTCTCCATTGAGCCCCAGGACCTTCCTGCCGACGTCGACCGTCGCCTCGTGGCTCCTGTGGGCATCAAATCCCAGTATCACCTCCTCAGCCACTTTCGTGACGAACACCCACAGACGCACGGCACTCTGTCCCAAGGTCAATTTCAGTAGGGCCTCCTTTTCCACAGGCAAGGTGTCACCCGTTGCCGTCACTAACTGGTATGGCCGGCTCGGTTTTTTTTTCAACGACAAAGCCTTGGCCACGTCTGGTCTGATGGTCAGGGCGGCCCCGGTGTCTACGAGCACGCGGCACGGCTTCCCTCTCACCCAACCATCCGCCATGAGGCCGTCATCCATACGCCGGCTGACGGCGCGCTCTGTCACTCGAACGGATGGTTGTTATGGCGCCGACGTGTCCCTCTCCATGACAGCCCTTACTCGTTTTCCAGCTGTTCTGCCTGGTGTGGACAGTCTCTCTCCAGGTGTCCCGGTTCTCCACACCCCCAGCACAGGCCACTAGGTCTTTGCCGGCGTCCCTCGACTGCTCTTCGGTCTCCATTATAGCGGATACTCCTTGTTCTGGAAGTCGGGGTAGCCGTCACCTCGGACGCCTCCATCCCCAATCCTGCCGTTAGCGCCTCGTGGATGGTTTTGTAATTGCCGAGCATTAGGCGCTGACGAATCTCCGTGTCTCGTACCCCGTCGACAAAGGTGTAGGCAGCCTCTCGGGATACGAACTCTGGTGGGAGATCAACTAAGGCTTTACTGTCCAGCTACTCGATTGCCAGGGCGAGCTCCTATAGCGTCTCCCCTGGCCGCTGTGACCTTGATTTCAGCTGGCTGTCGTACGCTGCGGCTGAGCGGTGGTTTCCAAAGCGGTTCTCCGGAGTTCCCAGATGTCCTTGGGCGCCGCTGCTGTCTGGACCGCGTTCAGGACTTTTGTGGCTCGTCGCTGGAGGTTGGCTATTAGCTGTGTGGCCTCTTCCTCCAGTGACCACTTGTGCTTGGCCACTGTGTCGAACTGGCGGCGGAAGGCTTCGAAAGTTGTCGCGCCCTCGTATTTAGGCGGTTTGACGCGCGCAGATGTTGTGTCGCGTCCCGGCGCGTCGACCTTTAAATCCTTCAACCTCCTGCCGACGATGTCCTCTATAATGGCATTCAGGGACTTTGTGTTGCTGTCGGCCTTTCCCTCCAGGTCGTTGATGCGCTCGTCCACTTGACCCATCCGCTTGCCCAGCTCCGCGACGTCATTCCCCACGCCGGTCAACTGCTCTTCAAACTTTGTGGCGAGCGCCTCGTTTGCCGCTTTCATCTCCGTGGTCAATTCGGTCATCTTCTCGGCCAGGCTATCGTTCGCCGTTCTCATTTCCTTCAGTTCCGCGGCCAGGTTGTTGTTTGCCGTTTCCGAGTTCGCAGCGAAGGTATCATTCGCCGTCTATACGTCTTTCAACTCGGCGGTGAGGTTGTCGTTGGCCGTCTTCACATCTTCCATTTTTGGTAAAATCTTTTCCAATGCCGCATCCATTGTTGATATCCCACTTCTGACACCAGTTGTGACTTTGTGGTTTCGTAGAATTAAAAGTCCGAGTTGCAGATATCCCTAATGTTCTTTATTTTCATTGAGCTACACTCTGTTTAATTCTCACGTAACAGCATTACGACACATACACACAGTCTACCAAGGTCGATGACAATAACAAACAGCGTTCTGATTACATCAGCTCTCGTTAACACAACACTCTACAGCTGTTTACTGCTTACGACTGACTCTTGGTGAGTCGTCGCTTCCTTAAGTACCTCATCTGATGATTCCAGACTGTTCCAGAACAATAAAGAAACCGAATAATCTCTATCAATCAAGATGTCACCAGAAATGTCCATTTATCTCAGTTTGTTTGTTTCGGCAGACCTTTATCGGCATGCTATCTTTATCAGTTCCTTTGTGTAAAGAAGCTGCATTATCGCTCCACACGAACCTTTTATGCGCGTGGCCGCGACAATATTTTACATCCAGACATAATTTGCAGCTTAGTAAGGCACTGAGAAGAGCAATCTTAAGCCGAGAAATATACAGGAGATATTAAGTTTAGCCTATATTAGGTTAACAAAGATTATTCTGTTTATATAACCTTAGATTTGCTATTCACATCATTTTCACCTCATTACCCCTCGTGTTCTTTTAAAATCATGCCAAACTAGTGGATTCCTTTAGGTTGGTATTCTGATTCCTGCATGGCTGTTCTGTGGCTGTGTGATTAGACCACTTGGCTCTCACCTAGGCGGCCTGGGTTCTGTTCTGTGGCTGTGTGATTAGACCACTTGGCTCTCACCTAGGCGGCCTGGGTTCATTCCCAGGAATCACAAAATGAGACTGGTGGTGGACAACACGGCTTTGGACGGGTTTTTTCCAGGGTCTCTGGTTTCCCCTGCCATCCCATTCCACCAATGCTCCATCTTCATCTCATGTATTATCAGTGTCACCACCTGCGGTGCTGTATGTAGTGAAAGCAGGCATTAAACACTACACATTTCATATTTGGTCCCTGCATGCACATCATCAGAACTCTCTTCGTGCCATATTTGTGCTGTAAAAGATAATGTTCTAAATTGATGGGGAGGGTGATATTAAAATGTTAACATCTCTTCCCTATGCAGTTCCAACGGTGATATTCATTTCTTTATTTTCTCTAACCAGGTGTGAAAAAATATTCCAGAAATAAGTCAATTTTTGTAAGGAAGGAAGTTTAAAACCAGAATTACATTTTAGGTTTACCCTCTCATTAAAATTTTAAATGACAATCCTATATTTATATATATATATATATATATTTTTTTTTTTTTTTAAATCCATTCATTTACTTTCAAGTCATTTATTTTCTATCACTTTGGCAACCTGAATTGCTAATTAAAGCTGAATAAAATTATACAGTAATAGAGCATTATTTAATAGAGTACTATATGCACATTTTATTTTGCATCTCTGTTGGTATCTTGGTGAACTTAAAATTTATGTTCTCTTCAAAGGAGGTGTCGAAGTTGAACAGCTTTCCTTCATATTTCTTTATGAATATCTTCTCCCACGGGGCTAATGTAGTTGAACCCTGGATTTACAACAAATCCATTTACTAAATAGTGTTCCAACTGCATTAACCACGTGGGAAAAAGATATTCATAAAGAAATATGAAGGAAAATTCTTCAATTTTGACACCACCTTTTAAGAGAACCCTAACTTCATCAGGACACCAAGAGAGACGTCCCTCTCTCCTCCGAGGAGTACACCAAATCAAAATTCAGCAGTCAACATTAGCTGAGGATGTTCGGAAGGTCCTAACAAAATACATTGTGGGTAAATCATTAGCAATACCTGGAGCATTGAGTACTAGTTCAACTTAAAATTATATTAATAAATGATTGTGTTAGGAAAGTAATGTAAATTTAACATCCAATTTGTTTTAGAAACATTGTAGGAGCAATAATGTAAGAAGTTGCTTCTGAATGCTATTCAATGATTCACAGAAAGTAGTAATTGATGAGAATGACCTGGTATAAACTATTGTCATTTTTCTGATTGCAGGTTTCCCAAGAAGATAAATTGCCCCTACATATGTGTAAGCCATGTATAGAAAAGTTAAACATCACGCACGAGTTGATTTTGGCTTGTTTAGCAGGAGATGGGTACCTAAAAGAACTCTTGCAATTAAAGAAGAAATATTTAGAATTAGATATATGTGAGGACAGCTATGTAAGTTGAATAGTTTATAGGCAAGTTAAGTTTAAGGATCGCTATTCTCCTTGTGATTGAAGTTGCTGCAGTTCAGGAGGGTAGCCTGAATGGCTTTCTTTTCAAGGTTACAGGATCATTAGTCATCTTTGATGTGTAGTTTAATCTGCCATTCTGTATCACTAGATTTATAGCTATGTCAAAAGCAAAATATCAGCATGACACTTCTGCTAGTATAATGAAACTTTTATCTAAAAAACGTGGTCTTGGAATTATTTGAATTTTGTGGTGAAATTTTCAAAGTAATCATTAACTTTATTCTTTATTCACACTACTTTAATTTCTTCTCACTAAAATAGAAAAATAAAATCACAATTTAAATAAAATTCTTTCTATACATTCATACATATATAAAACACATCTTCCCTTTCTGCAATGCTTACAGAAGAGATTATTGAGTCTTTGTCATCTTATATACACCTAATTCCTTTCATGGAAGTGTTGAAAACAGTGTTGTAATAAATTAAATTTAAAGTGAGTTAATGACACTAAACAACACTTACTTGTAAATTTTCCCGGAACATGTTTCAGAGACTATTTGCCTCCACTGTCAACCAGACATCGATTGGTTCTCAGTGGTGTAGCTCGCGATATTTTGTCATAGGTCTCCTCTGGTGGCAGTTCGAGGAACTTGCTGAATAAATTTTTCTTGGGGAAAGAGATGAGACCTACGACAAAAGATTGCCAGCTTTACCACTGAGAACCATTCAATGTCTGGTTGACAATGGAGGAAATTAGCCTCAAAAACATGTTCCGGGAAATTTAAAAGTAAGGTTTTTTAGTGTCATTAATCGACTCACCTTTAAATTTAATTTAAACACCAATCTTTCCTTGCACTTTTCACATTCATTGCCTAGCCTGTAAGTTGTATTTCTTTCACTCGCTGATTCCATTTTCACAATATAACTATTTTAACACTTTCTAACAGATATCAATGTTTATGTAACCGTAAAATACCAGAATTAACATTCCAAAATCTGTAAACAATAATTGTGCTTGAGGCTTAAACAAAAACAACTGTTTCAAATGCCACAGCCAGAATTTGAAGCATGGCTCTTCTGGTCTACCATGGCAACATGCCAGTATTAAATTCACGGTTACAATAATACTAAATTGCAATACAAGTCAAATGCAGTTTGCTTCACTAATAATGGATTATCTGAACTTGTTTCATAAGCGATATTGGCTACAACCCCCCCCCCCCCCCCACAGGGGCCTACTTCGGTAGGTACGGGTTTGGCGCACCTGGGGTCCCGAGCCAACAGTCTCCCTTGTGTGGGCTCCTCATCGTGGCTGAGGGAGACCGTCAACAGGCCCACCCACGTGTAGGCCGTGCGTGGAGACGATTAGATTCTTTGTAGATTCTTTTCTAGTTTAGAGTTTAGGATGAGGTGAACGAAAGTTTTAGTAGAGTTGATTGATTCTGTTTATGTACGTGTATTTTTAATGGGTTTTGTTACACTTGTATGGTTTTTGGAAAGTTTTATATCTGGCTCTTGCCATGACTGGTTTTTTAAAGGGCGCTGATGACCGCTGTAGTTGAACGCCCTTATTTATATCATCATCATCAACAAATTTTGATTGTCAAACTTGTTGCCAATCCTTTTGTGGACTACAGTCTCCCCCTTTGGTCAGTTAATGAACTTGTATACTTTATTATGTTCATTAGAAATATCCAAATTCATTAAATTTTCATTGCATTTAAGTTGAAGTACATATTAGAAACAGTGATGTATTGATAATTTATAAAGAAAGTTGGAATTAGAAACACTAAACACCACTAATTAAAAAGAAACCTGAACAGGTTTTGGAAACTAAGGGATTTGTCATCAGCATACATGTCTTCAAAATAGGCCAGGTATCTTTTTTGGTTAACGATTTTTAGTGTTTCTAATTCCAACTCATCTTTATAAATCACTAATTTTGTTTTATATTTTAATATAAAATTCTTTTTCCAAATGTCAGTTCTGTTGGTCATTATACTGATCTTAACAAGTGTGCACTATTTTCAATTTTGTGATTGCATATGTTATCCAGGTGTGAAGCATTTATCATCATTATTATTTCTCTATTTGGAAATTAATTGTTCTTTCACATTGACTGTGTGTAGGCTAAAGTATGAAAAGATAGAGTCAGACTGAAAAATTCAATGACATAGCTGGGATTTGAACCACGGATCTTCTGGTTGCCGTCCAGTCGCTTTAATTGACCTAATAGTGGTTAACTATAAAGCCCAGGCCTTAAAGTACTTACACGTTGCAAGTTGCCATTATGGTAGTTGTCTCATGTGTTTATGAGAACTCCTAAGTGGTTTACCGGGAAAAAACACCAGTCAGTTGGAGAATTTAATGCCATGTTGGCACATTGGCCATAGTAGCTCTAGGGTTAGAGCGGCTGGACGGCAACCAGAAGATCCGTGGTTCAAATCCCGGCTTTGGCATTGAATTTTTCAGTCTGACTCTATCTTTCTAATTCTCTATTTGCTTTATATGTGTTTTAATTGTTCCCTCAGTCTGGTTCCCAGAAAGCATTTATCAGAGTTTTATTCTTAGATTATGCTGTTCACAGACATACTGCATGGAACTGTTTTACTTTCCCTAGCACTTATTTGGAGAAGGCAAAGAAGTATTGCATTCCACCCATAAGCCAAACCAAGTAAAGTGTGTCAGAATTGTTTGCAATTTATTAAATACGGGTTTGCCCAATAAATAATGCCCCATAGTTTTTCTCTCCAAAAGTACCTCTCTGCAGCAAGAGAGGAGAGCATGTATTCCCTGTTGATAAAAATCTTTACTCTCTCTGCAGAGCCACGTTTTCATTATGTGAATAATGTATTCATCGCCTTTGAAATGTCTTCCATGAATGGCATTCTTCAGTGGCCCAAACAAGTGGAAATCTGAGGGTGCTAAATTGGGATTATAGGGTGGGTGGGAAAACACTGTCCAATCCTGTTTGGCAATGTGGGCAGAAGTCCTCAAACTTGTGTGAGGGTGAGCGTTATCTTGCTGAATGAAAACCTCCCAAGGATTGACATGGCACTACAGATGCTGGATGCTTAATATTTTGATGTAACGTTCTGAATTAATGGTACAGCCTTTTGGCATCACATCAATGAGAATTACATCCTCACAACTCCTCACAGCTGTGATCATGAATTTTCCAGCTGAAGGAACTGTTTTGAATTTTTTATTCTGTGGAGAGTGAACATGATGCCATTCCATTGATTGTGTTTTCGTTTTGGCTCAAAGGGATGCACCCATATTTCATCACCTGTCATAATCTGGGCGAAATAGGTCTCCTCATCAGATTCAAAGCATTGCAATAAATTGGAAGCAATGCCTTTTCTTTAGGATTTGTGATCGACAGTAAGACGTTGAGGAACTGATCTTGCACACACTTTTGTGTTTCTGAGCTCATTGATAATAGCATACAAACCTCCTTTGCTTACCTGCAGTTTCAGTGTCAATTGCTGAGTTGTAATGCATTGTTACTCTCGAATGACTTCAGCACGCTTCAACATTTCAGGTGTGACAGCTGTGTGAGGCCTTTCCGTGGCAAATCTTGATGCTCTGCAACACTGCCATCTGATGCTTACACCCTCTGTAACCAGCGACCAACAATGCTCCTATCAATTTCAGATGTTTACTTTGCACAAATGACAGAGCATTGAGGCGTATCGACTTTCAGATGACCAGTGCTGTGATTGTCCCTTATCAAGTCTTATCTGTTCGATTAGTTGAGGAAATATTAGTAGGTTGATGTACAGTAAGTTACGAAACACAAATAGAGCGATTGGAAGCTCTGTGTGTCTATATGATATGTTTTCTCGCGCCTGCCGATGTATGACACATTGCTGTTCAAAAGACATGATTACATCTGAACAGAGTATACACACACTGGACTCGCCATGTGTGTGCGATAAGCTGAGGTAAACATCTCTGTGTTGAGAATTTTTGTCGATACACTTTCTCGCTTTGCCATGTAGTACACTTAGGCTTTCTTTTGGAAGAAACTGAAACTTTGCATACACACACAGTAAACTTCAAGGAAGTCATACCCAAATTTGTACATTTGCAGTGAAAAGCATTTTTGAGAAAATAAATTGTGGCCCAATATTTATTGGGCAACTCTCATAGTTGTTAACTTTAAAAAAAATTGATAAGTTGTAAAGTTCAAGAACAGATTTTTGCAGTTTATGCAACTCAGTTGTAAGTGGTGTAATCAGCTTGTCATTAATATTAATAAGATTTGTATTGTTTCAGGTTCCAGGCAGTTCTGTTAGTGAAATTGTTTATGAGAAAGAAGGTATTGTAAAAGAAGATAGTTTCCAGCAGTATTGTGAGGCCTCCAGCGTGGTGCCACTGTCAGAATTGGAGGCTTGTGAAGCACTTGAGCTGGATGTAATGAAGGAAGGGATTGATGCTGCAACGTGTAATGAAACTGACTTGGAAGACAATGAGGAAATTGACAAAACTACAAATATTGCAGAATATCTAGCTCAAAAAGAAAACACAGAAGAAGAGTACAATACCTCAGAAGAGGTTAAAAGAGATATTTTAATGGGTGATGAAGAAGAGGGAATCCAGACAGAACTTCCAATGAACAGTGATAGTGGTGCAGAAAATGATTGTGAATTCTGTAATGAGAGTTTTGAGGACCTGGAAAGTCACATGCAAAACTCCATGTGTGAATATTGTGGAATATATCTTACATGTGCAGGAGCATTACAGATTCACGAGGAATTGGATCATCACAAACAATATTTTAGCTGTACAGTTTTGAGTTCTCATAAAAAATTCTGTGACAAAAACAAGTCTGAAGAACATATTGCTCAACGCAGAATGAATGAACCATATCTCTGTGATGTATGTGGTAGGAGCTATACAACAGCAACTAATCTCCAATCACATTATCGCTCACATCGAGAGCCGCCAGAAGAACGCACATGTTACATTTGTAAGAAGCAGCTTCGGTCTCGTTTCAATTTGCGAAAGCACATGATGTCCCACACAGGCGATAAACCATTTTTGTGTGAACAATGCTCTAAACGATTCTCAAGCAAAGATGCCTTAAAACAACATTTAGCAGTACATAGTCGTGAGAAGGCATTCAAATGCACCATGTGTTCCTTTAGCACTGTGCGTAGGGGCAACTTAGCAAAGCACTATGAGACACATGCAGATGCTAAATTTGACTGTCAGATTTGTCACAAGTCATTTGCTACAAGATATGACTTACAAAATCATCATTACACACACACTGATGAGGAACTCAGCAAGATAAAAGAAGTGGAAGGACCTGGTATGCTTGTCTACAGGAGCTTCAGGTAATTATTTCATTGACAACTATATGTACATGAGCTCTGGCTCTGAAATTTTCCATGACTACAAGAGAGAGTGTTGCCAGTTCTTCCTACTACATTGTCACATTTTTTAGTTTGATACATCCCAAACTTTAATCCTTGTTTCAAATAAGCTTGCCCTATGTCTCTTAATGCTCACTTGAACTAACCACCTTTCATTGGCTGCTGTCATGGTATAGATGGTATAAATGAGTCTTTTATTTAACATGATGATATACTACATGCGTGCGATAAGAAGAGCGATCAGGTTCCAAGTCCTCATTCGGTAAGTTTTGTTTAACTCCATAAACATAGATGACAACTTTAAAATTTGAAATGAGCTATACACTGACATCTAGTGGCTAATACGTTAAGCTTTATCATATCCGCCATATCTCGTTTTGATCAATTTCGAGGTTAATTAGCTAACCAGTTTACAACAATCGTATGTTAGAATTAGAATTTTAGTTCATCCTTGGCAACATATACATGTTATGAGACACATCAAAATGTATAAATACAGTATATACATAAAGTAAAATTGATTACATACAATATACACAGTAGGCAACTTTTCTATGGTTTCATGTGGTATTTGCATAGATTAATTTACTACAAAAAATGTCATACAGGTTTGTGAATGTACTATGCTCCAAGTACTCATTTTCATAGTTATAGTTCTAAAAATTCATTAACCATATAAAAACAGTGTGTATGCAAAAATTTCTCAACCTTATTCTTTAAGTGTTTTAATGATGCAGCTTGTTTAAATGAATTTGGAAGTTTATTAATATAACATTATCACTTTGTAGTTAAAGCTTCCTTCATAAAGGCTCGTTTGGTGTGCTCGAATTGCCAGTTTATCCTTGTTACGAGTGTGGTGGTAATGTACATCAGTATTTACTTGAAAATGATTTATATTTGTATGATCATTTGTGGATGTTATGGCTCTCGAAAGGGGACACACCGTGTAACTGTGATCTGAGTGCAATTGAGTTGTCGTGGGCGAAACTAAGGAATGTTTTCCGAGGATGCAATGCTTATCTTCGCTTATCTTACATGCTATTTTGCTGAACTGTGTTTTTCAAGGTTGACCACACTGCAGAAACAAAAGAGCACATTGCGCACAATCGCACACATATAGTAGTTTTCACAGATGAAGCTCATTCCATGTCAACAGTTGTATCAATTGGCATAATTGTAGAATTTGGGTATCTGAACCATCCAATGAAATTTTTGAGTATGACAGAGGTTCTCCAAAAGTAAACGTGTGGTGCGGTTTGATGTATGATCATGTCATTCTTCCTTTGTTTTTTATTCAGCAGACTGTCACAGGACATATTTATTTAGACATGCTAGAACAGTACATTTTCGTGCAAGTAGACCAATTGAAGAAGAAAATAACATAACGTTATTATTTCAACAAGATGGTGTGCCCCCATTTTACCCTACCAGTTCAAGATGCTCTACTTGCAAGATTCCCTGATTGGTAGATTGGTAGCCCAGGCTTCACACACTTCGACAACTTTTTGTGGGGATGCATCACTGATGCCACTGAAGCAGTCATGTCTGAGTTAATCCAGCTGTGCTGGGAGAAATTAACTATCGGCTGGATGTGTGCAGAGCAACCAATGGAGCACACATAGAAATATTCTAAGATAGGAAAAAAAAAAATTTTGTGTTAGTGATTTGAACAAAAAAAAAATACTTGTGTTATCTCAAATACTACCTGAGCTATGATTTTCTTAAATTGCTGCAATCTTTATCGATGATCCTGTATTGTATACATTGTAACTTACTTTGTTATAAGTCAGCATAATTTTAAAACCCTTTTCTCTGTACTTAGGTGTACTTATTAAAACTAATTTCTGGATATCGAGATTTAACATCAAATCTTAAAAACTGCAATTAAAAATGGATATGGAAAAAACCTTGTAGATAAAAAACTAAAATTATTCAAACTTCAAAAGAAATTAAAACAGATCACAGCTCTCACACCAATAAAACAAGAAACTAGATTTGCTAAATTTACTTACCACCCCTGGGCCACAAAAAAGTTCCAAAAAATATTCAAGAAATACAATATAACATTGGCACCAAAAAACAATTACAACATTAAAAACCTACTTCACAGTAATAATACTGATAAGATAAAACCAGAGGAAAAGTCAGGCATTTACAAAATTAAGTGTAAAGACTGTGAAAAAATTTACATAGGGAGGACAAAAAGAAACATAGGCACTAGAAAGAAAGAACACTTCAGGCACTTAAGATACAAAAATATTGATAAGTCCGCAATAGCAGCTCATTTCTGGTCTGAAAATCATGAAATTGAAGATAGCACAGAATTACTAAAATACGTACAAAAACATAGTGAACTCGTCATATGGGAGAGGATATACATAGAAAAACATAAAAACCAACTAATGAACTTTGAAATCCCGCTAGAAGAGAATCCCACATTTCAGTTCATCACTAAATCAACAGATGGCAGCAACAACCCCAGAATTACCCACACCGCTGGATCTAGCGTCAGTCGCACAAGAGCCGTAGATGCAAACGAAGATTTGCGAAACATGTCCTCAAAATAGGTACGAAAGTGAAGCAGATGTGTAAGAAATACGACTCATCTAAAATTTAATAATTAATAATTTCTGGATACTTCTTCCCCATCGTCATTTTTATAGTCATCTGGCATTCCTATGGATAGTTTTGTTCTATTTGGCATTATACTATCATCTAATCTTTTGGTTAATTGAATGTTCCAAAACAGCTTGGGTTTTGAAATTCATATAATGTAATCTTGATAGATTTGTTCCCAAGTGTGTAGTCCAAATAATTGCTTTACATATTTCAATGATTCTTTCTGCAGTTGTATGTTGAGATTTAATGAGGTTTTCACTGCAAATAAAAGGCTCAGAGTTAAAGTTTCCATTTAGACTGTCAAATGTCCTTAACAAATCATGCACCAATTATTTCATGTTGCCTGGGGGAATTGTCATTTTTATTGCCTAGCATGATAAGCAGCTGAGGTAACATTTAGGATTTAATAAAGCTTTATTGTTTATACTTTCAGATGTGAGCAGTGTGGGAAATTCTTGTCTAGCAAGGCATCTCTGATAATCCATCAGCGAATACACTCCGGAGATCGCCCATTTCAGTGTAAAGAGTGTGGTAAGCGTTTTAGACAGAAAGCATCGCTGGCCTATCATGTGCGTCTGCACACTGGTGAACGTCCACATCAGTGTGGTACTTGTGGACAGCATTTCAATTCCAAAGCTGCTAAAGAGTGTCATGAACGTGTGCACACTGGAGAGAAGCCTTATAATTGCAACAAATGCTCTGCCACATTCCGCAACCGTGCAAACCTTCGTCAACACCAGCTCATTCATAATGACTCAAGGGAGTTTCCCTGTAATGTGTGTGGTAAGCGATTCCGTAGGCGCGAGGCTGTGCAAGTTCATATGAGAGTTCACACAGGTGAACGTCCCTTCTCGTGTCCCCTTTGCTTAAAGAAGTTCACACAAAAGGGTGACCAACTTAAGCATACTCGTGCACACGAAACAAAGAAGGATAACAGATGTTCATTCTGTGGTCGCGAATTTTCTAACAGAAGAGCACTAAAACAACACAAATGTAAGTCTAAGGTTATCGATGACAGTCAACATTCTGATACAGTGTTGTTAAATCCAACACCGGTAATAGCTAACAAGGAAACTACTGTAGTTACTGCAGATATATCACAGATAGATTAGTTTTATTCTGTTAAGTACCTCTACTGAATTCATGTACAATATAAATATAATTTATTTTATTTACTGCGCATATTTATAGTTAAGTGTTAACTAAAATTATATGTTATTTTAAAATGAAATAAATAATTAAGAATTCATTTTGTATTTAAATGCTATTGTCATAGCCTATCCTATTATCCTGCACTGTTAAGATTACCTTTTAGCGATTCAAGCCCAAATTAAATTTAAAACTGTTTTATTCATTAATCTGTACCATCATCTGTTCATAACAATCATGCTGATAGTAACAAGTAGTGCTTAAAAAATAGAAGTTAGCAACAGTGAAGGAACAAATACTATACAAAATATTATTTGTAACAAAACTTCACTTATCTTTAACGAAATTGATGAAAATGAATACTGTGTACAGTCACAAGTGTTGAGAAATATATGGAAATATATATTTACAATGGTAAATTGGTACCTGGAGACACAACATCTCCTTTCACCATCACAAGCAGCTTTTAGAAAACACCGGTCCACAATACAACAGATAGCTACATTAAGCCAAGACATCAAAGATAATTTAGATAAACGAAGATCAGTAGTTGCTGTTTATGTTGACTTGAAAAATGCATATGACACTACCTCGATTAAAACTATTACAAAAAATGATAAAAATTGGAGTAGAAAACAAAATGTTAAAATGGTTTTATAATTTTCTTATTCAAAGATTCTGCACAACTACCTTTGATAATTCTACATCAAAATCAAAACAAACACATAGAGGAGTAACCCAAGGATCTGTGTCAAGTACTACTTTATTTAATATTATGATAAATGACTTACCACAAAAACTAAACACAATAGAGAATGTTAAATGTGCCATGTATGCAGATGACATAGTAATCTGGACATCAGTTAGTAACAAAGAACTGAATAAGCTACCACAACAGATGAACAAGGCATTGGAAGAACTATAATACTGTTGTTCAGATAACGAAATGACTGTGAAGTTATCCAAAACAAAATACCAAGTGTTCACACTTTGCCACACAAAACCGCTTATCAAAATAATGCCAAATGGTGAACAGCTAACAGAAACAGAAAATTATAAATATCTAGGCATAACACTCGATTCTAAATTATCTTGGAAAACCCACATTAATGAAACCATAGAAAAGACCATTCAGAGATTAACAACACTCAAAAGACTAGCTGGCAGCAAATGGGGGTCCTCTGTCAATACACTCAACACCAACTATGAAAGTTACATCAAACCAGCACTCCTCTATGGAAGCGAGGTGATACTTACAGCAAGTCAAAGCAAACTAGCACAACTTGAAACATTACAGAACCAAGCACTCAGACTAATAATGGGAGCAGTCAAATCAACACCAATTACAGCAATGCAAATTGCTACAAATAACTTGCCAATTAAATATGAAATGGAAAAACAGAATCTCCTAAATGAAAAACTGCAAAGGCTCCCCTTTACTACTCACTGGAAGAACTACAAAAGCAGAGAAAGGACCTTAAAAACACAAGAAGGATTTATGCAGAAAGCCTATAACCTACAGAGAATATACAATCTTGAAGACACAAACAAAATTGAACATTTCCCACTTCCAATCTGCCCTCTATCACAACCTAAAAAAATAGCAGAGTAAACCTTCTGCAAAATAGAGAGTCAAAAAGGGATGTAAGTGCAGAAACCCTTAAAATGCTAGCTCTAGAAACAATTGAAACTTATTATCCACAAGACTCATGGCTACACATATACACAGACAGCTCCCTATTTGACAAAAAAAAGTAATGCTGGAGCAGGAATACATAGTACAAAATTCAATTTTTACATCTGTTTGGGCACACTAGCAACCCACTATGGTGGAGAATTAGAAGCAATCAGCACCTCGCTGAAACAACTCTTCAACCATGCGAACTCTTTCTCTAAAGCAGTGATTCTAAGCGATTCTAAATCAGCACTTCAAGCCCTATCCTCACTGTACCCCAACAACAATAGAATACTTGAAATTTACAGTTCATTACGAATACTACAAGGACTAAAAAAAGAAATACACTTTCAGTGGATTCCATCCCACCGTGGAATTACAGGCAATGAAATAGCAAACGCTGATGACCGCTGTAGTTGAGCGCCCTTATACACATCATCACATCATGAAATAGCAAAAAAGGAGCACAAATAAAACAAAGCTGCCAACAAAAAACCTCACTCCACACATCAAAACTACATATAAACAATAGAATCAACTTATTCTGGAAAGAAGAATGCAAAGAAAAAAGTACCAACAAGCAATGGAAAATTCTACAAGGAAGTTAAAGTCCCATCCCAGACTACCCAAGAAGCAGTGCTGTTGCCATCTTCCGACTGACTACTGGCCACGACTGTTTGGCCGCTCATCTACATAGGATTAATATTTTTGAATCCCCAACCTGCACACTGTGTAGGGACGCGAACTCATTGATGGACGGAGATCATCTGCTCCAGTGTAGTGCCCTGAGAAAAACAGATGGAGAACTGACAGCACAGCTAGTCACACGTTATTGGGAGGCCAGAAGGAAAATGGAAATTCTCCAACTCCATGAGCATATTTACAATGGAACCTCATGTATACTCAACGTTGATTGCATAAGCACAAATACTTAATAGTATTTGTTTTTGTTTAGAGAAGTTTTAATTGTAGTAACTGATAATAGAAATAGTAGTAAAAGAATGTTAGATGAACACATACTCAAGAAAGAAGGTTATAGTCTGAACTGAAAAGTTTAATGTCATACACAGGATTTGAATTGCAGATCTTACGCTCTATACATGGTTGCCATGGTAACTTGAAGGTACATTAAATTCTCCATCTGAGTCACATTTTCCACGAGGAATACTTAAATTCAAGGTCACATACCTCAGTGGTGACTGAGACAGACCTATAAATTAATATGTTAAAACAGAAGTTAGCAACAGTGAAGCAACAGATACTGCAAAAATATAATTATTTGTCACAAAACTTTACTTACCTTTTAAGAAAAGTTATCTCATTTTCACAGAATTCAAGAGACCAGTTTTGTAAAAATCCTTTGCTTCATCAGTCAATGTTTCCTTTGTTACTGCCGCTAGATGTATTATTTTTTTAAATATTTTTTTTTTTTTTTTTTTTAAATACATATTTTTTCATAAACCATTAAGTCTATCGGACCATTTAATTGTTTTAATAATTTAACTTCTTGAATTATTTCATGGCTAAATGGTCAAAAATGATCTGCAATGGCTGATTTATACCTAATATTTCTAAAATGTTTCTTCATTCTGGTTTCCAAATTATGTCTGGTCCTTCCAATGTAAACCTAGTTGCAATATAAACAAAAAAATAAATAAGCCCCAGATTTTTTATTGACGGCAATTTTATCTTTTTTAGAGAAATGTAGCAAATTTTTTATATTTATTTTGAGGAACCAAAGTTATACAAAATTCTTCAACAATTTTTTGAAAATGTTTATTAGCTCACAGATGGTAAGTGAATTTTTAAAATAATAATCATCTTTTTTTCAAGGGTAGAAATATAATTTATGTTTTTTTATATTTAAGTTTTTCAATATTTTTATTAGCAGACATATATAAAGTTAGAAATTTTCTGAAATTAGAGTTCATTATGTGCTTTGTTTACATTTGTAATGTAATTAAATTTCAATTCCATCATTATTTTATAAGTATTGTTGAGAAAAAATGTGAGGATCTTGTATTCAGAATTGCTAAACAAATTTGTTGATTAAGGAAAGGTTTGCTGGAAGAAGTTTCTAAGAGATTGCTATGTAATATTAGAACCAAGAATAAATTATCTGCATATAAGATCGGAGTAGTCATTTCATGACTGGACATAAAAATAAGTTCGGCTCACTGAATCAGAATTTGAAATGGATAATTGTCACTAAACACGATTTGCAAAGCAGCTGGTGCAAACTAGCAATTATCTTTTTAAAAATATTTGCATCAATTTTGGCATCCAACTTCGGAGCATGATCTAGCGAAAGGGAAAATTGTGGAATTACAAGCCAGTGCATAGGTTGCATGTACCAGCAAAACATATCATTGCTGGATTTCCAACCAGAGGCAACCAGATTACCAGAGGCAAGTAACTTCTGGACCTGAGAATTTACATATCCAAGAACATTATTAAGAAAGAAGATAGTGAAAGTAGGAGATAAAAAGTTTCAATTTTATTGCAGTCATTTAATGTTTTATACTTATTATGCACTAACAAAATAGAAGGAAAGCAATGTCTCTTGAAGACGTGAAAATAGGGATGCAGAAGAACAAACAAAAACTAATAAAATGAATATAATTGGAAGTTCACAAATAGGTGAAAGAGGGTAAAGTGCATTAGTGACTATTTGCAAGAAATAATGGAAATAATTAGAGAAATGGAGAATTGAAACAAAGTTTAAGGGAATCAGAAGAAGTTAGAAAAATATAAATGACAGAGTTACGAAAGAAGATAGAAATGGGTACAGAATAATAAAAAGAAAAGAAACTGTAAAAAGGGAAATAAGTAAAACATAACACCAGAAGTAATTGTGCCAAACTCAGAGAGAGTGAAAGCAATTAATGTATTATACCATCCAAACATTTAAACAGTTATGAAGATTTGTAGGCATAGTACAATATCCATTAAAATTGTTGGTAAATTATTCAAAAAATTGTCACTTGAGGGAGTTGATGAAAAAGAATGTGAAGTAGGAATGGTTGAAAATACATCAGACAGCTTTCAAAAGGGTTAAAAAATTATTTCAGAATGGTATACTTTTGGAATTATGAGTTACCATTTATGATTTACACAGATGTTTTGGGGCTGTACATGATAGATAAACATGCAATTGTCTTTGCATCAAGAGTTTTAGCCTCTTGAACGTGAGGCATGCAGACTTTTAAGTGTCTGGCTTTACACTTTTATTATAATTTCTATTTATAAAGGCAATGATAAAGGATTTTCAAAATTATATGTAGAATAGGATAGGCTAGAATCATACACTGCAATGAGTCTTGATTTTTTGTACTTATATGCCAAGAGAGGCATCCCCGGGAGCAAAGATGAGGTGAGAGGGGACAGAGGGAAGGCTATTTCAATAGATCATAACAGTGCAGGGGGCGGGGTCCCTGCACGTGACCAGTTGTAAACTCCCTGGCAAGCTAGTACGACCAGTATCCCACCACCATGGTCCTGAAATGGCCCACCAGCCTGGACTGGGAACCATCATACTGGAGGAGGAAATGTTTACCAGTAGCATATCATCCTGCCATGCAACACCGAGATACCTGCTTACACTTCTAACCTGAAATAGACCATCAGATGAGAGATGATGTGAAACGATAATTAAGATAAAATGGAGGTACAGGAAATTCGGGGAATGTAATTAACTTAACCAGCATTTGCTGGTGACCCAGGAAAACCTCTGGAAAAACTCACAGGTCAGGTAGATCAGCCACGGGAATCGAACCAGACGAAACAGCTTTGCTCGGTTGTTTAATCATGAACATTAATTTACAGTTCCACACTCTGGAAGGATAGGGAGTCATACTAACTAAAGAATTCCTGATTGAAAATCAAACCTTGCTTCTCTGGGACTCATACCTTTGAAATCTAGGCAGCCAGCACTGGTATATACTGGAGATCGTTTCTATATGGAGAATCAATTATAACAAGGTTTCTTCTTGACTGTTTGGAACTTGTCACTGATATGGGACTATGGAAAAGGAGAAGAAAAATTTTGGCAAATGGTTTTTATGCGTGAAAATTCTTGGCATATCAAGAATGTAACTTAGAATAGTAAAAACGGTATGAAAATACAATAAACATTACTTATTAAATTTTAGATGAGTCGTATTTTTTACACATCTGCTTCACTTCCGTACCTATTTTGAGGACATGTTTCGCAAATCATCATTTGCATCTACGGCTCTTATGCGACTGAAGCTTGATCCAGCGGTGTGGGTAATTCTGGGGTTGCTGCTGCCATCTGTTGATTTAGTGATGAACTTAAATGTGGGATTCTCTTCTGGCGGGATTTCAAAGTTCATTAGTTGGTTTTTATGTTTTTCTATGTATATCCTCTCCCATATGACGAGTTCACTATGTTTTTGTACGTATTTTAGTAATTCTGTGCTATCTTCAATTTCATGATTTTCAGACCAGAAATGAGCTGCTATTGCGGACTTATCAATATTTTTGTATCTTAAGTGCCTGAAGTGTTCTTTCTTTCTAGTGCCTATGTTTCTTTTTGTCCTCCCTATGTAAATTTTTTCACAGTCTTTACACTTAATCTTGTAAATGCCTGACTTTTCCTCTGGTTTTATCTTATCAGTATTATTACTGTGAAGTAGGTTTTTAATGTTGTAATTGTTTTTTGGTGCCAATGTTATATTGTATTTCTTGAATATTTTTTGGAACTTTTTTGTGGCCCAGGGGTGGTAAGTAAATTTAGCAAATCTAATTTCTTGTTTTATTGGTGTGAGAGCTGTGATCTGTTTTAATCTCTTTTGAAGTTTGAATAATTTTAGTTTTTTATCTACAAGGTTTTTTCCATATCCATTTTTAATTGCAGTTTTTAAGATTTGATGGTATTCGTTTTGATATTCTTGCTGGCTGAGAGGTAGATTTACTAATCTGTGTGTGAGACTGTTGATGGTTGCATGTTTGTGTGGAATTGGGTTGAAACTATTTGCTTTGATGTAATTATCTGTGTGTGTTGCTTTTTTATGGATGCCAAATTCTAGTTTTTCATTGCTTTTTTTGATGGCCTTTGAAACTAGTCCCTCAATTTACAGGAAAAGTAAGTGACAAGTGTCAAACCAACTACAAATAGTTTTACGATTAATTTTGATGACACTGTTACTAAATTCCTCCAAACACACATAACATAACCAATGTTCATTTCACCATGTACTTATTTTAATTTTGTGCCCTATTGTTCCATAATAATATCAATGACTTTGCATTTGTTGTACCAAATATGCTAAAAATAAGCATCAGTTTAACAACACTAAGCATCTTCATCTCTCCTTTTTTTAACAGAAAAATGTTCCATAGAACTGAAATTCCTAATTTCTACAATGTCAACCAATTTATCTCAAATTTTTATCGTTTGTATTTGTATTCATTTACGAGTTTATTTATTCCCTTTTGCTTGAGGTCATCCAATTACAAGTGAAAATCAGAATAGTTTCCCAAAAACAACATAAAAATAAACTAAGTTTGTGAAGTACTACAAGAATGTAAACAGCAAATTTACAGAACAAAGCATGCAAGGTACTTTGCCATTAAGTTTGTTTTCTGTCTTTCAAATGGGATCTTATTCCAAATTATTCCCCGTATTTCAAGTGAGTTAAATGGAAATTGTCAGTTATTTGCAAAGAATCAAACTCCATCTGCAGCCCATAACAGTCTGAAGAGCAGTATAATAAAATGTCAAACTAAGAAATAAAACTGAATCTGTGCTTGACAGCAATGATGAAGACATACACACAGTGTTAACAAACAACACAAATATTTTCACTGTTGTGCAAAATCGTCTTATGAATTTGTTGCAATAAATTGCCAGAGGTACACGATGATACTTAAATAGTTAATGTTTAAATTTTTGTATCACTTCACTGTTGTAGATAGTAGCACATTTTACAAAAGTTATACTAAGCTTTCCTTTAAATACACTTTTTGAATCCCTAAACAAATTTTAGAGAAAAAGCTCCATCTGTGTGTTTGTTCTTTAATGATCCTGAACTTCAAGTGCTTTAACATGAGTAAAGGCCAGAGGCATGTGCATGTTCCCATAGGTATATGCACATGGAATGTACTGTTCTTGCATATGCATGTAAACAACTGTGGGTAGCTACAGCCTGACCATGACAGGTACAGCGACAGTGGCATTATACTATACCTTTACCCTGCATCTGCATACACTTTCAAGGCAATGCTTTAGTATTAGTTTGCAGAGTACTACAGTACTACGAGGGCTGTTCAGTAAAGAATGATCACAACTGTTTTTTGACAACATATGTTTACTCATCCTCATAATTTTGACGGTCCTTCTCAAAATAGTCTCCCCTGAATGCAATGCACTTCTCCCAGTGTTTCTGCCAGTCTTCAAAGACATGCTGGAAACCATTTTTTGAGATATCCTTCAAAATCGCCTCTGCAGCCTTCACCACTGCCTCTGATGATGGATAATGCCTCCCACGAAGGCATTTCTTCAAGTTAGGGAATAGAAAAAAGACACATGGGGCTAAATCCGGACTAAAGGGAGGGTGAGGGATGCACTTCACGTTGATTTTTGCAAGATATTCAACAACATTGGCAATATACAGCCACGCATTATCGTGGTGCAGCATCCAGCCTGCTCCATGGAAATGTGGTCCTTTGCACCTGATACAGACTTCCAATTATTTCAGGACATCCATTGTCCAGTTACTGATGTGTGTGCAGGTACAACATGCTGATAAATCATTCCATGAATATCAAAGAATGAGATGACCATAACTTTCGCAGCAGAAGCAACCGCTTTTGCTTTTCTGGGGGTTGGTGATGAAGGAGATTTCTACACTAAGCACTACAGCGGTACTATCTCTCCGCCTCACGGCTGCACGTACCTGGGTAGGCGTCGGGACTCCTTCCTCGGTCTCCACGTCGTCGTCGGCTGCTTTTTTTACCCTTGGCTCTAGCTACTGTCTCCTGCATGGATTCTTTTTTTGGGTTCTCAGGGTGTTAAGGTTGAGACAACACAGAACAACGATAATCTCTGAACTGCTTTAATTTGCCCTTGTATTTGTGGAACCCGGGCACTCGTAAATAACTGCACTTTCGGTGGACATTTTATATTTTACTGGACGCGGCATGTCGTCGAACACACCAGACGGATGTATACAATACACTTGACTGCAATGAGCAACAAATGAGTGCTGAATCGGGGGTGCTACCGTCTTATACACACACAGCACGGCATCACAAGGAAAAACTAAGATGTTATTGAACTATGTAACCATACAGTAAAATAGCTAGCATTCCATTCTATTGTCTGACACCCGCCCTTCATAGACTGTCGCCCAGGAGTGCAGTGTTTCTCACGTATATCTGCCCAGGTTCGTTACAATATTATACATCAAAATCTACATTTTTTACTTTAACATAGCTAGTTGCAGTTCTCAAATTTATGTATAATTATTAAATATATTACATAATTAAATGAATAATTGATCCGAGGATCAAAGTTCCCGTTTCAGCTGTTTGCTCTCAGGATCAAAATGATGTAGCCAAGTTTCATCTGTAGTGATTTCGTTTGAAAGAAACTTCGGATCTTCCTCTAACATCAGCTTTAACTGTATGTTACTGCCATTGCAGCGGTAGGCGATGCTGAACATGTCTGAACTTTCCTGGTTCTCACAGGCAGGAACCAGGAGTACCAACAATGAAACTACTATGGCTTGTTTATTTCATATCAAGCTAACAGAATATAATAAGATTGAATTTTAGTGCAAAAAATTATGATCATTCTTTACTGAACAGCCCTTGTATATGTGCATGTTTTCTTGAGCGTTGGATTTACGGCATGGTGCGGGCAGGGGAGAAGAAAAGAGAGCTAGCACACTTTTATTTCTGCAGCGTGGTTAACCTAGAAAAACACAATTCAGTCAAATTGCGATAAGAAAAGCAAAGATATTCGCTAATGATGATGTGAAAAGGGGTGCTCAACTACGGTGGCCATCAGCGGATATTCGCTAAGGGTGTGAGTTGTGTGGACATAATAAATGGAACTCCATCCGATAAACTGTATGCTTATATATTTACTATGTTATGAAACACATAAAAGTAGAAAACAAATATTAAGACAGCTATAAACACTTGCTTTGTAATTCTTTGATTTTCGAGTTTGTTGCATCACTTCATCGCTGGTATCCTCTGATGTGATAAAGATAATTTTATCAATTTCCTTTTCTATTACTCCATTGTTTCTCCAGTATTGTATTTCCAGCTCTTGGACCTTCTTACATTATCCTTCCCAATCTGTAGCTTCTATAGCAAGTTTCTGCAGATTTGTGGCTCTCCAATTAGTATGCCATCCTCTGAAAATATTGTTTATTTTTGTCCACGTCAGCTAAACTGCATTCAGATCACATTTATACAGAGGTAAAAATAATAGTTCATCTCCTTTCGAGAGCCATAACATATGCAACATATGTCTTGCTCTTAGATTTGTTGTAAACTGGTTAGCTAATAATTAACCTCAAAATTGCTCTAAATGAAATGATGCATGGGTGAAAGCTGAGCATATTAGCCACTAGATGTCAGAGTGTATACCGCAATTCATGTTTCAAAGTTGTCATCTGTGTTTACGGAATTAGGCAAAGACTACCGATTGAGACTTGGGGCCCAAATGCTCAAGAAATCTTATGCGTATAGTACATTGCTTTTGACATTTACTTCTAGTGGCAAATGTCTGACATTTGATAGCTGTGCTGCACATCTGAGGTAATTCATCCTCTGCATCAGCTAACTTGTATTGCATCCAAGTGCACATCCCTCCAGCCTTTAAACATGTCCATTCTTACCGCATTTGGCATCACGGGTAATGACATTGATGATACATAAGATAGAATAATATTTGGGTAGGAAATGTTGCAGGCCTAAACTTAGGGCACCTCCCCAATATTTGCTAGCTATGATGACTAAGGTAAATGTGGAAAAACTTTAGTCAGAGAGAATGATGCTTGTAGGATTTGAATCATAGATCTGAGGAACACATACCTATGTTATTTACAGTGATTTACTTTAGCATACTGACCTGAGGGACTTTCTGCTTATCTTAAGAAGGCAGTGACTGTTACTACAAATTTTCTCTCAGCGTGAGAAATCTTTTCAATGGTCAGCAATTGCTCTTGGATCGTAAAAGATGCAACCACCTTATCAGTAGCAATTCTAATTGCGGTTACTGCAAATTGAAAACAGTACTGTAAAACCTCATTAACCCAGACTAGTTTGGGAGGGATTATGTTGTTTAGTGCAGTAAATGAAGACTTGTATTATAATAATAACCCATGAAGTGACAGCCCATAAAGGGCCAAGGCCTGCCAACCCGACTGCTGGCTTCAAATATACAAGGTAGAGGTGGACGATCATCCAGCCAATAGGGGGAGGAGATGTGGTCAGCATCTCGGCACCCCCATCCGGAAAGTCAGCTTTCTTGACCAGGGCCGCTTAACTATTGTAAGCTCCTCAATTTCCTCATGATGCTGAGTGGGCACCGGTCCTATATGCAGATCTTAAAATCCACACCTACCGGGGTGAACTGAACCTGGCCCGCATTCCATGGTAGAAGACTTTTTTTACAGACAATAACTTACTATTTTCAGTAGGTACAACACTTGAATTCTCTTGCCGATGGGCGAATTACTCACACTCACCCCACCTGCTTGGGACAAGGTTGGAAGAGAAACTTTGATAAAGTTGTGATCTGGTGTGTGTGACTTGCCAGAAAATAAGATTGAAGAAGAAAAAATAAGTGTGAAAGAAGATTTTGTAGACATTTTTAAAAATATCAATGGCTGTTCCGATGTTTTTTTTATTTTATTTACATCCTACAATGTAAGTCATATTGGACGATGGATGGAATGGGTGAAATTATGCTCAAATGACCCTGTGGTCCATAGAGCTTAGAGCTACCCAACGTTCATCTTTCAAGATAAGGGAAAACTGCGGCAAAAACCTTATCCAGGTAATTTGCCCTGACCGAGATTCAAACTCAGGACCTCTTGAACATGAAGCAGACATGCTACCATCTACACTACCGAGATGGGCATTCCAATGTTGATGAAGAAGGCATTGACAATGATGGAGGTTATAAAGCGATTATAGAGGAAGGCATTTATGCATCATGCAGTGTTACTGAAAATGAAAATGAACAGTATTCAGATTCAGACAGTGTTGATGAACCAGCTGTGGTTATGACCCACACACAAGCAGTAACAAACATCGATATTTATTTCGAGAGTCAAGACAAATGAACTTCTAATGTTAAACGGAAGTGAGATACGTGATACACTAAACTGAGACAGCAGAAGCTCACTGCTGTTATGACTCACACACTAGCAGTAACAAACATAGAGAAATTGATGTTATATTTCGAGAGTCAAAAAAAATGAACTTCTAATGTTAAAGCGGATGTGAGATAAGCGACACACTAAACTGAGACAGCAGAAGCTCACTCCTGTTATGATGGCTCACACACAAGCAGTACCAAACATAGAGAAATTGATGTTTTATTTCGAGAGTCAAGACCAATGAACTTCTAATGTTAAAGCGGATGTGAGATAAGTGATACACTAAACTGAGATAGCAGAAGCTCACTCCTGTTATGATAGCTCACACACAAGCAGTAACAAACATAGAGAAATTGGTGTTTTATTTCGAGAGTCAAGACAAATGAACTTCTAATGTTAAAGCGGATGTGAGATAAGTGATACACTAAACTGAGATAGCAGAAGCTCACTCCTGTTATGATGGCTCACACACAAGCAGTAACAAACATAGAGAAATTGATGTTTTATTTCGAGAGTCAAGACAAATGAACTTCTAATATTAAAGCGGATGTGAGATAAGTGATACACTAAACTGATTTTGATTTGATTTGATTTATTGATTCATCCATTAAAACATGTACATGTTATAGGACACGTCATAATTAAAAACTAAGTACAATATTTATAATTAAGGTAGCTAACTAAATATTTATAAATTTAAAAATTCATCCACGCTGTAGAAGCTATTGGCTCTAAGGAAGTTTAATAACAATTTCTTAAACTGATGTTGTGATTCAATCTTTTTTATAGATTCAGGTAGCTTATTGTAAAGATCTAAGCCAGCATATGTGAAACTATTTTCATACATCTTTGTTTTGTGTGCCTTCACAAATAAATTATTCTTTGTTCTAGTGTTGTGTATATGAATTTCAGAATTTGTTTTGAATAAACTTAGGCTTGCTTTCATATGTACAAGAGTTTCATATACGTATGTACTTGGCAGTGGTAAGATACCTAATTTACTGAAGTATGGCTTACAACTAGTTGTGCTTGAGAGATCTGCTATGATTCTAATTATTTTCTTTTGGTATCTGAATACTTTTATACTGTCTTTAGAATTTCCCCCCAAAATTATACCATATGCCAACAAACTGTGTATATATGAAAAGTACACTACTCTCCGAACTTTCAAGCTCGACATGCCTGTAATTGCCCTGATTAAGAAACACATTTTACTATGTTTTTTCGTCAATGTCTCTATGTGAGTTTCCCAACTTAAATTTTGATCTATTATTAGTCCCAGAAATTTGATAGTTTTTACATAATGTATTTGGTCTTGTCCCAGCATTAATTTTGGATATCATTGACTTTCACTCATTTTATTATAGAAGCTCAAGGATGCTGTTTCCTCCTTACTCAATATTAACATATTGGCACTAAACCATTTTTTAATATATTTTAGACTATTTTCAATATGTACATCTGCCCCTTCCTTATTCACCCCTTTGATAAAAATATTTGTATCATCTGCAAAAAGTGTAACATTTATATCTGTTCTGTTTTCTACATTATCTGCCAAATCATTTATGTACACTATAAATAAAAGAGGCCCAAGCACCGAACCTTGAGGGACCCCATATTTCATTATAGCGCTACTTGAAATCTGAGTTTTAACTTCACTCGTTTCGCTGTCAAAATACTCTATTTCCACTGATTGCTCTCTATTCTCCAGATAAGATCTGAACCAATCTAAAGCTAACCCCCTTATGCCATACGAGGATAATTTTTCTAGTAAAAGTTTGTGATCAACCAGATCAAACGCCTTATAAAGATCTAGAAAAATGCCTATCCCTAATTATTTACTATCTAGTGTTTCATACACTTGTTCAATGAAATTCATCAGTGCAGAACTTGTTGATTTATTTTTTCGAAAACCATTTTGATTGTCATTAATTACTTTAAATTTTTCCAAAAAGCTTGTTACTCTTTTATACATTATTTGTTCGAAGATCTTTGCAAAAGTTGAAATTATGGAAATTGGCCTGTAATTTCCTACCTCCCCTTTGTTACCTTTTTTTAAGATGGGTTTCACTTTACCTTTTTTTAACCTGTCGGGGAACGTCCCACTTGAGAGTGAAAGACTTATCAAGTACGTCAGTGGTTCAATAAGGAATAAGGAGCAATGCTTTATGATGCAGTTAGAGTAACCGTCTATTCCTACTGATTTCTTATTCTTCAATTTTTTATAACATCTTTAACTTCCTCAACTGTTACAGGAATTAAAAACATGCTATGTTCATTTTTCTTTACACTTAATTTTTCCTTCTTTCCTAGAGAATGAGTATTTAACAGTTTCTCCGCTACAGTTGAATAAAACTGGTTGAATAATTCTGAAATTTGTTAGGGATCACTTACTTTTTGGCCTTTATTTTCTAGGTGGTAATTTTCTTTCAATTTGGGTCCATTTTTTATTTCGTGCTTAATTACTTGCCATATGGATTTAGTTTTATTAACTGCTTTATTTATTGTTTCATTGTTATGTAACTTTTTGGCTGCTCTTATAACTTTAGTATATATGTCTTGATATCTTACGTAATAGGCCTTAAACTCCGGTGTAGTCTTGTTTTCCTTCATGAATTTGCTCAAGAATTTTAATCCATCACTAGATTTGCAGATTCCTGTTGTGATCCACTTATTACCTAGCTTGTTCATTGCTACTTTAACCATTGGTATGGCTGTTACAAATTGAAAATCAAATGTGTCCAAAAATGCATTCATGGCATCGTTTAGATTTCGCTCAGTGTACACGCTTTCCCAAGATTCTTTACTTAATAGAAAATTTAGATAGCTTAGATTGTCATCATTAGCAAGTCTAACCTTTTTGAATATTTTTTTTGCATTCTGTTTTGGGTTATGCTGATCTACTGGGACAACTAATTTTAACATTTGTGCGTAATGATCTGACAGGGCTGTGTCAAAAATCTGAATTTCATATTTCCACTTATTTATATTCAGCACTACTTGGTCAATCGCAGAATATGACGAATTCGAGATGGGTTGGTAATTTTAACTACGTTTTCCATTCCATACATATCAAGGAGATTTTGCAGCTGCTTTTTATTTGCGTTTTCTGTTAAATAGTTTATATTCATGTCCCCTACTATAATTACAGATTTTTTATTGTTTCTTTAAAGAAGTCCAAAATGATTTCTAAATTTTGAAGGAAAATTTTGGTATTGCTTGTGGGATTTCGGTACACACAAATAAGAATTAGTTTGCTGTCTAATAGTTCACACATGCTGGCTTCAAAGTGTTCCTCCTGGTTTAAGTATTCAAACATAACAATCTCCCTAAATTTAACTGATTCATTTACATATATACATGATCCACCATTTTTCTTGTTTGACCTACAGAAGGAAGATGGCAGCACATAGTCAGGTATATTAAAATACTCAGTTTCATCTTCTCCCAACCAATGTTCTGTTAAACAAATTGCTGTAGAGTTTTTTTAAAGCAGATGTTAATAGTACTTCAATATTACACTTTTTGTTCCTTAAGCTTTGGATGTTTTGGTGGAAGATCGATAGGTTGAATTTACTATTATTACTAATTTTACAGCTAGTATTTACCACCTCAGAACTACTATGTGATATTGTGACTGAATCACCACCTGAACGATCATTTAGTTTCCCTGGTGTTGTTTACATATTTGAACCACTCTACTTATGGCTTTGCTAAGCAAATATGGATCCTTGAAATTCAGATGTAACCCCTCTTCCTAGACAACTGTAGTCTATAAACTTATTTACATCACAGTACACTGAATTCAAACTTTGGAAAGCCCATCGTAAATTACTGTTGATGCTGTTTATGTATCGTTCATGAACATCCCTACGTTTTATCACAGAATTCACCACAACACACGCCCTGGGGAATTGCTTCTTTATTTCTCTGATGGTGTCGTACACTTTGCCCATCACTTCATCTGGATTATTCGAGTTTCAAATATTATTGGTACCAACATGTAGCATCACTATTTCTGGATGTTTCACATCACTATTTATATCTTAAATCTTCTTTTGTAGTTGCCCAGCCCTTATACCATGAAACACACAAATATCCACATCCTTCACTTGCACGTCCTTTATTATAGAGTCACCCATTAGTAACACTTCATGTTTAATGACTTTGTCTTTGCTCCATTCCATCGCCATTTTGGATTTGGTGTTAGCATTCGTCCACATGTATTTATTATTACAACTTCATATGCTCCATGTGTGTCGTTAACCTCATTCATGACCTTTACCGATTTTTGTAATATGCTATATTTGTTTGATATATGATGTATGGAATCATTCTGCTCACTGTTTGCATTTTTGTCACGTTTGCCCTGTTTTTTTCTCTTTGTTATCATCGAATACGAGGCATTTTCCTGCACATCTGCTTTTAGCTCATCATTTTCTTTTCTTCAGCTATTTACTTCATCTTGTGCTCTCTTTGAGTCTTTATTTAAGATGTTTATGACTAGCTGTAGTGAGGCTATAACCTCGGCATCTCGCTGCTTCCGTTCTTCATTAATATAAACTGTAGTTTCCCGTTCTTCCATACTGGCAATAATTACACCTCCATTTGTGCTGGTCCCTGAAGTTCTAAAGTTATTGTTTATAACTTCCTTTGTTTATATTTCGGCATTTTTACTGCTTATTTCACTTAATTTATGCACCCTGCTTTGGGTCACCACTCCACACGCCGCCGCCATCTGAGACAGCAGAAGCTCACTGCTGTTATGACGACTCACACACAAGCAGTAACAAACAGAGAAATTGATGTTTTATTTCGAGAGTCAAAACAAATGAACTTCTAATGTTACAGCGGATTTGAGGTAAGTGATACACTAAACTGAGACAGCAGAAGCTCACTGCTGTTATGACCCACACACAAGCAGTAACAAACATAGGGAAATTGATGCTTTATTTCAAGAGTCAAGACAAATGAACTTCTGATGTTAAAGCAGATGTGAGATAAGTGATACACTAAACTGAGACAGCAGAAGCTCACTGCTGTTATGATGATTCGCACACAAGCAGTAACAAACATAGAGAAATTGATGTTTCATTTCGAGACTCAAGACAAATGAACTTCTAATGTTAAAGCAGATGTGAGATAAGCGATACACTAAACTGAGACAGCAGAAGCTCACTGCTGTTATGACCCACACACAAATAGTAACAAACATAGAGAAATTGATGCTTTTTTTCAAGCGTCAAGACAAATGAACTTCTAATATTAAAGCAGATATGAGATAAGCGATACACTAAACTGAGACAGCACAAGCTCACTGCTGTTATGACCCACACACAAGCAGTAACAAACATAGAGAAATTTATGCTTTATTTCGAGAGTCAAACCGAAACATTGGCAAATGAAGTTCTAATGTTAAAGCGGATGTGAGATAAACAATACACTAAACTGAGACAGCACAAGCTCACTGCTGTTATGACCTACACACAAGCAGTAACAAACATAGAGAAATTGATGCTTTATTTTGAGAGTCAAGACAAATGAACTTCTAATGCTAAAGCGGATTTGAGATAAGTGATACACTAAACTGAGAGAGCAGAAGCTCGCTACTGTGATGACCCACACACAAGCAGTAACAAACATAGAGAAATTGATGCTTTATTTTGAGAGTCAAGACAAATGAACTTCTAATGTTAAAGCGGATGTGAGATAAGCGATACACTAAACTGAGACAGCAGAAGCTCCCTGTCTTTTTTACTACTGACTAGTTTGTATTACAGTGCAAATACATAAGAACATTACAGTACATATAGTGTATGTGTTTCTAGGTGTAAGTCTGTTGATTGGTGATGCTGTACACGTTTTTATAATTCTTCCATCATTCTCCGGATAACCCAGATTTTTATCATCTCAGATCGGTCCTGGTGTGGGTTGGCCTGGGTAAACAAGGTTCTACTGTACTTGTACAAGTGTTTGATGGTTGTCAGTCGTTCCTGAAACTTCTACAATGAAGATATATTCTAACAGTATGAACAATATGGACTCTGCTTCATCAGTAACATGTACCTGGCTCCTCATCCCAAACTGTTTTAGAATAAATGAAAATATTGCCATGTGTTGTTCATCAACATGCTACAATATATGAAATGTACAGTTGTTTTTGTAAAGACATCCTTGCTCTAGTAGAATAACTATAAAAACTTGGTGGGATAGTCAATAATTTGGTTCACTTATTCTTGAATGTAAAATAACACATTGATACATAAACAAATTTTAAAAAATGTGATTTCTAGACCAGGATTAGACCATTGTGTACATTATGATTATTCATTCAAAATTGAAAATTACACAAAACTTGTTGATTAGTTTTATTCAGGGGCATAGCGTCATTGTATGTCAGATGTAACAGATCAGCCATTAACTCAACTCAAACTGATTGCACACTTGGTGTTCATTACGATTTGAATTTGTACTATGCTGCAATATCTTGGAGACAGTCTGTTTAAAAATGAAGCTTGAGTCGACATCTGATATCAGCTGGAAGAAACAGGTGGTATGGGTGTACTGAGTTAAAACACATCTTGTGCTAATAATTCCTCAAATTATTGCACTTATAGTCAATAAAAGGTAGTAATTTGCAGATGTTTTTGTTTCTTATATATATGTTCTAAGTTCTGGGAGGAAGGTATGTACACACGCAAGTAAATTCAAAAGATCGTGAAGTGAATAAAAGCTACGGTAGCAAATAAAACATTGTTTTAGTGTCATTATTGCAATGAAAATAAACTGTTATGTGATCAACAAACTTAAGAAGTTTCAAGATAGAATTAAAACAAGTTCTCCAAATCCTGCATTCAGTATTACACAAACATTTAAAAAAATGAAGTATAAAGCATTTCAACTTCAAAGTTTATGAGAGTGAATCCTGGTTGTGGAGTTGTAAAACTTTAAACAAATAGTTTTGTTGATCTTGTCTTCTCTTATCAGATGAAAAATGTGTTTGGTATTGCAGTGTTTATAAAGATTTAACTACAATTTATAAGGCAGCCTAAAATCACAGCCGTTATTGCAATATAATATGCAGAAAACAATAGAAAATTTTTGAGAAAACTCCAAGAATAGAATTTTCATGCAATAATCTTTATAAGCATTCAGTGTAGCAGTATAATAATGAAGTGAAAAAATTGAACTTTTCTTTGAGGATCCTTCATGTTCATTGCTACCATGAAAAACAAATGCCTGTTTTCCTAGAAAACATATAGCCCATACAAAATGAGAAAAGCTCTCTTCTTTATCACTTCATTTATTTACATTTGTTGGGCTACATATCAGTGTCTGATAATCGTGCTCTGCCACTGCTTTAGTTACATGTTTACAAGCTCATCAAAATAAAGGTTGGTTCACAATAATGCGAGAACAGGACATAAAGGTGCATACAACATCTTGGAAATGAAAACTGATATGCATGTTAATAGTTAAGTTTAAAGTCAATTTTCCACATTGAGAAATTACTTGTTTGTAAATGACCAATTATATTATTTTACCTGCTTCTAATACAGGCAACTCAATTCAGGTTAGGGCAATGTCAAAATTTGTTCAAGTAAACATTTTCTAATTGCAGATCCATTATTATTTCAGATTTTCCTAGTTGTACCAAGTTTCATTCGTTTATTAATAGCAGGAATTAGCAGACTTATTTATTGTTCTTTGTTAATTTGTCAATATTTGCTCTTTTCTTTTTACAATAGTTGGCTGTGAGGGAGTCAGGATGCATATTTGTTGGGATTCATTCATTTTACCAGCTTGTGACCAGAGACAGCTCTAGCAGCTACTGTCATTTTGAACAATTTCTTCAGTAAAGAGTCTAAAGGCCTTAACAATCAACAAAATACTGAGCTTAACCTGTCAGCAGTTAACGAGTGTCTCCAGTGACCAACAACATATTGATTCAATATATCCTGGTTAAACAAAACTGTTTTCCACCGGCAGTAGTAAACTGTTGAGTGTGATATGTATTTGGCTGACTTGGCACAAACCCGTGTAACTTTGGCTGCACATGATGTATACAATCATAGTATTCAATGAATAAGTGTCAGTATATGTAGATAGATAATTTATTCATCTTGTAAATCATACATTGTACATGAGTACTATGATATAAGACACGTCAAATTGTGAATTTACAGTGCAATTAACTATACTTGTAAATTAACAAGTCACATCCAATAAGGACAAGTCAGTGTTTGAACAAAATAATATTTTATAAAGATATCTCAAGAATTTTATAATATACACAATTAATTCAGAAATGTAACAATTGTAATTGTTATCTACACAATTTCTCCGATACTTGTTTTCTATAAGCTCCTAAGAGCGACCCTGTAGCATCGGACCTCCTCAATATTATAAACTTTCCATAAATTCATTAACAGAATAAAAACAATGGTCTAGCAAGTCTGACAAAGCTGACTTTTTAAATGCTGAAAAACTGCAAGTAGTTTTATTGGCTATAGGCAGTTTATTAAAAAAAGTGATTCCTAGGTTTATTACACTATTTTGATGAGCTCTTGTGTTACTTATATTCACATGAATGTCCATTCTCTGTCTAGTATTATGATTATGAACTGTGTCATTAAAGGTAAAGTGGCCATTTCCTTTCATTAAATTTGTCTTTGTAAATTTTAAAGTTTCAAAAATGAAAATACATGGGAGAGGTAAGATTTTAAATTTTTTAAATAATGGTCTGCACGTAGATGTTGATTTAACTCCAAGTATTCTTAGAATGCGTTTTTGCATTATGAATAATGATTTACAATGTGGTGAGTTACCCCATAATGTTATGCCATATTTTAAAATGGAGTGAGCACACGCAAAATACACGCTTCTGAGAGTTTTTATGTTAACTATGTGTACCAGTTGTCTGAAATTATAACAAATTGTACTCAGTTTTTTAGTTAGATGATCAACATGTGTCTCCCACTTTAGGTTACTCTGTATCCAAAGACCAAGAAATTTAGTTGTATTTACATACTTAATTACTTGATTATTACATATTGTGATTGTACAGGAGACTTATTCTGAGAAAACTGAAAATGAATTACATGTGTCTTATCCAAGTTTACAATTAAATTATTATTGCTGAACCATTTAGAAATATTACTGAACATTCTGCTTGATAAGATTTGCAGCTCTTCAAGTGCATTGCCTTCAATTAATATATTTGTGTCATCCGCATATTGAACTATTGTTTTAGCTGTAATATTTGACTGTAAATCATTTACAAACAATAAGAAAAGAATAGGATCCAAAATAGAACCTTGTGGTACACCAAACTTAATGTATTTTGTATCTGATTGGTATTCTTTTATGCGATCATTTTCTCTATGTGAAATTTCTACTATTTGCTTCCTGTCCTTTAGATATGATTTGATCCATTCCAATGCATGCCCTCTAATACCCATATGTTCTAATTTTTGGAATAGTAAATTGTGGTTTAGTACATCGAATGCTTTAGTTAGGTTGAATAATGCGCCTAGTATTTTGTCTTTGTTATCTAAAGTATTTATTACACTGTTTACAAAATCAGAAAGTGCAGTTTCTGTTGACTTTTGTTTACAAAACCCATGCTGAGTTTTAGATGTTAAATCATTCATCTCTATAAATGCTATAAGTCTTTTATAGAATATCTTTTCCAGTACTTTAGAGAAGCTGGATAAGAGTGAAATTGGCCTGCAATTTAGTAAATCGGTTTTATCTCCTTTTTTGTATAGTGGCTTTACTTTAGCAGTTTTTAAAGCTTCTGGAAACACTGCATGTTTAAGTGAGCTATTGCATACGTCTGCTAACGGGCATGCAATAAGAATAGAACATTTCTTTAGCAAAAAATCAGGAATGTTATCAATACCTGAAGAGTACTTTGGATTTAAATTTGGATATTACTGAAACGATTTCCTCAAAATCAGTAGGGCACAAGAACATTGTTGTTTCACATATATTTACTCTATTTGTTTTAACTGAAGTACCCATTGTGGAGTTCTTTTGTGAAACAATATTTTCAGCTAAGATTTATGAAATGATCATTAAAAGTCTCTGCTATTAACTTTGGGTTTGTTATTAATTTTGAATGCTTCTGCAGTACTAAATTATCTACATTCTTATTGGGCTTTATTTCATTGTGTATTACTTTCCATGAGGCTTTCATTTTGTTCTGGGCACTTTTGATGAATTTATCGTTTGCCATCTTTTTTGCTTGTTTTATAACTTTATTCAATGTAGCTTTATAAATTCTTTGTTTTCTAGCAAGAAAAGTGGAGTGAATGAAAAGAAAGACAATAAAGTTAATATATCTGTGATATATTCCAGAATAGGAACTTCATTAATAATATATGTGTTTGGAGGAATTTAGTAACAGTGACGTCAAAATTAATTTCAGAAACTATTTGTAGTTGGTTTATTAATACTCGTCACTTACTTGTTTATATTTATGAGAGACTAGTTTCAAAGATATTCGCCTCCATTTTCAATCTCTCCAATCTTCAATCTTCAGAGATTGAAAATGGAGGTGAATGTCTTTGAAACTAGTCTCTCATAAATATAAACAAGTAAGTGACGAGTATTAATAAACCAACTACAAATAGTTTCTGAAATTCATTAATAAGGTTTGATATTTATTATTTTGGGACTTTTATCAATTACATTAGGCTTGTGTAGGAATTGACAGTACAAGAAAGTGTAAGATTAACACTATGCCTCAATTGAGTTGATATGGCTGCTCTGAAATTTGTCTCCTGCTGTGTAATTGATGAAATTACTGCTAGCAAAAAATTGAAATGATCTAATGTCATTCTGAGAAAAGTTTGGAAGCCAAATCTATCCCAAAGTTCAGTTCAGACAAGAAGCTATTTACATTGTTTCTCTTACTTTGAAATGAAAACATCTATAACATTCTTCTTTCATAATGTAACACTTCAATCTTTCAGAGCAAGAGTTATTAATTAAAGCTTCATGGGTGACCAGCCGTTTCAAGGTTACTAATGTCGAGCTTTTGGCCAGTCCAAGCTCCTTGGCCTTCTTCAGGAACTAAATGAAAAGAACTGGCCAACCATCCCCACATATATAGCCTTCATCATATGGGTTGGGCTTCTGTCTCGCCACTGCATAGCAATCTGCCATTGGTCTGGCTGGTTCACAGGAAGGATGACCTCACATTTTACAGTTTTCTGCATGGTCCATCCTCTGGTTAGGGATTCTCTTGTGTTGAGCGTTTTGCACAGTCCATCATCTGGATTGGGGTTCTCCCATTTTGAGTTTTCTGCATGGCTCCATCATGTGATTGGGGTTTCTATTGCAAGTAAATTTTATGGCTGGAGCCCAAACTGTTCTCAATTGAAGTGCTGAATCTCTATTAAAATTCCATGGATGGAGTTTAATCTCGATGGCTTCTTCAATAAGGCTATCAAAATACTTGTCCAAATGTTCCAGAACTGAGGCATCATTAAAGTTAATTTTATGAACGTACTGTATACAATATTCCAAAGTGTAAGGACTATGATACAATGAAGCAGAAAATTAATATAATTTTGAGTCGAACTAATACTCAACGCTCCATTTATTGCTAGTATTTACCTAGCACGGGTTTCGTTAGGATCTTCCTAACATCATCATCTGCTGTCGACTAATGGACGTTGGTTTGGTGAACTCATTGGAGGCAACAGGTGTGTCTCTGTCGGTATCTTGATGAACTTGAAGTTTGGGCTTTCTTCAAAGGTAGTGTCAAAATTAAACAATTTTCATTCATTTTTCTTTATGAAGATTTTTCCCACGTGGTTAATGCAGTTGGACCTTGAACACCTTTTAATAAGTGGATTTGTCGTTCAATATCATGATTCTCCTTCCAAAAATGGTACGCTACCGCCGATTTATCTATTTCTTTGTTCCTGATGTTTCTAAAATGATCTTTAAGCCTAATGTTCAAGTACCTTTTTGTTTTTCCAATGTAAAAGTTGTCACAGCCTTTGCAGTTTATCCGGTACACACCTGACTTTTTGTCTGTGGGTATCTCCTTTTGAAATCACATAATAGTACCGACAGAGATGCACCTGTCGCCTCCAATGAGTTCACCAAACCAACGTCCATTAGTCGACAGCAGCTGATGATGTTAGGAAGATCCTAGCGAAACACGTTCTAGGTAAATACTAGCAATAAATGGCGCATTGAGTATTAGTTCAACTCAAAATTATATTACTGTATACAATGTTGAGCTACAGCTGACTTCTCTGGTTGAAGGAGTCTGATGTGACGATGATCTTGACATCTCTCCTCAACTGTGGTCGACATTAGCAACTTTGACATGGCTGAACACATGTAAAGCTTTGATTAATGCTTCTTTCATTCTTGAGCCTCTTTCACCAAGCACACTTGCGCTAAATCTACATCATTTGAATCCATGTGATCATTTATATTAACAAATGCAATGTATGTCTTACTTGCCATAATTTCAACTACACATATGACTGAATAGGTGTCTTATGACAAGTTTTTAAACTTATATTTCACATTGAATGTTTTGTGCTGATTTCAGTGGAGGCCTACCAACAATATGCATCTCCTATGTTGTCTCTAGGAACAAGATGACTTCTTTCCCATATCTAAAACTCCTGCTCACATTATAATAATTACATGTATGTTCTTGTCAGTCTTTAGCAACACTCAATACCACAACTTTCAATCACATGACCCATATGATCTCATATTATTACTTTTTGATATGCCCCAACTAATTGATTTATAAAATATAATTTCAACTATTTTTTTACATTTGTTCTTTACCAATGATAAGTCCTAACACACTACCTAAGTTTCGTCATACCCATTTACATATTTAAAGCACTCTTCATATTGACTTTAGTTACCTCTGTCAAAAGACGAAGTTTTACAATGTAATAAAGAAAGTACGTAAACATTTACTATGTTTGTGCAGTACATATTTCTTATTTCATTTCGTATTTACCATGTCCCATTTGAAACTCTTTAATTTGGTACATCTCCTTTGTTTTCCTCAAATCTAGCTATCTCCTCTCTCCCATTCAACGTATAGCTAGTATTAGGATTTAAGTCCCTCTTGGGGAGATGACCCAAGGGAAGCTAAATTCCAGAACATGCTCTCTTATGCAAGGAGCATCTTCTAGGACAACAAAACTGGCCATTGTAGGCAGCAAATTCTTACCTATGCTGCCTTTTAAATGTAAATCTCAGGTTACATTTTAAGTTAAGTTTGACAGCACATTTCAGACATTTATCTACAGTATATCAGATTACCAAATTTTTTCTTCTGAACTGTATTTGTTACTATACCCAAGTGTACCCGAAACTGACATGACAAATTCAGAGTTGCTCTTTTTCAATTTAAATTCTTCATTAAAATTCTAACTCTTGCTCAGTTTAATTAGTATCTTGATAATGTTATTCTTCTTATATCTTTTTTCTCTCTTAGATACACTTTTTCTTAAATTTTGCATCACAGTTCTATTTCAATAAATATGAAACTTGAGCTGTAGCCAAAACTTAGGAGGAGTGTAAGATGAGGGTGCAGAGATTAGCGTGCTGCCTTTCCCTAACCATAAGGCAACTAATATACCTTTTAGGGATCCTATCTTTCGATGAGGAAGCAACATGAACAGACCTCCCAGCTAGGAAAACCCTAATGTCGATACTGGAGATGAAATCCTGGTCCACGGCGCTGAGGCAGGCAAGCTACCACTACACTACAGGGGCAGTTAAAAATGTCATTACCAAAATTTAAAAAAAGAAAGGTAAAGTTATAACTAGAGTATGGATTTATATGCATAATCACATATTAAAGTATGCAGGCAAATATGTACAAAAAGTGTAAGAAAATATGCATTACAATATGCAAAAACAACTATTACTTTGTGGGTAATCAGTCAGCAATATGAGTAAGGGATCTTGTACCACATTCACTATTAGTGGACAGCTATTAGTCCACAGTGAGATGCACAGGGTCCTCTGGTTTTGGGATGCAACCCAAAGATGTGTGTCTGTGAACTGTATTCAAACTACATAAAGAAAATCTGTTTATCTTTGCAAACTTGAAAATGTGGATTTGACACTCATCCTTATCATTTTGTACATTTTGTGTAACCTATATGATGATGGGTTGAACCTGACTTAAATGAAATCAAAAGTTTGAAGGCAGGAATCAGAACTGAAAAATTCAATGCTATAACTGGGGTTTGAACCATGGATCTTCTGCTCTACCGCTGCCATGTCAACATGTCAATATGAATATTGAATTATTCAACTGATTCACATCTTCCGAAAAGATCAACGAGAAATTCTCAATTTGAGATCACTTAATGCAATAGTGACATACCTTGTATGTGCCTTAAGTCCTGTGCTTTTTAACTTGTTTTTATTATAATTATCAGTTTATAAGGCCAATCAGTGATAGGGGATTGTTTCAACACAAACTGTGTAGGTAAACATTTGAAGATTAGATTAGGAACTGAAAAGTTCAATGCCATAGCCACGATTTGAACCACGGATGTTCCTCTCTACATATGGGTGCTCCACCACTGAGCTACCATGGGCAACATGCCAAGATCATATATGATTCCTATAACACCTTTTTCTGATAACATATTCAGGTCCATTACTAGTTCTGATTCCTTTATCAATAGCATTTAATTATCTAGATGTACGATTATGCAGTAAGGGGGGTTGCAAAGAGCAGAAGAGAATGGCAATGGCAAAAGGTGAAATTGCATTAAAAGCTATTAAGGCATGCCTAGATAAATTACCAGGAATGCAAATAAAACAGCTGGAGAGAATTTACACAGCCGTAGTAGAAGCAAAAGTGCCCTATGGGGTAGAGATATGGGGTTTGGAGGAGGGGGCTGCAAATATTAATGTAATAGGTACATAAAAGCTTTTCCAAACAAGTTTTGGGCTTACCACGAGCTTCACTAAATGGAGTGGTGCAAGCAAAATTGGGAAGACTGGAAACTAGAGGGATAATGGTGGAAAGGGTGTTAAAATATTGGGCAAGAATTAGGAGTTTAGATGAGCAGAATATTCTGTGTAAATGCTTGACAGTACAGGAAAGACTAAATCAGAAAGATTCATGGCTAAATAAGATAAACGAAATGATGTTAAAAATAGGGTTGAGTGTCATGTGGGAAAACAGGGAATTATTGCAAAGTGGATTTTGGAATGAACTTAGGTTAAGAACGGAGGATATTGAAAGGCAAGAAAAGTTAGGAAGCTTCAAACTTGAAAAGCTCACTGGAAATTTATGGAGAGATGAAAGTGATGTGGAACAGGGCAAAATACATTGATATTTGTAATAGAGTAGCAAGAGAAGGCTTTGCATGGGCCAGAACAGGGGTGATGGGAAGAGGGAGGGATCTGAAGAAATGCCCATTGTGTCACCAAAGGGATAAAGAATGGCATTTGCTTTTAGAATGTGAAGAAACTAGGTTGCTTAGGGAGAAGATAGAAGATCAACAACAGATGCCAGTTGGAAAGAGATTGAAAATGGAGGCGAATGCCTTTGAAACTAGTCTCCCATAAATATAAACAAGTAAGTGACGAGTATTAGTAAACCAATTACAAATAGTTTCTGAGATTAGTTTTGACGTCACTGTTACTAAATTCCTCCAAACACATATAAAGTCTAAGTGTTTCAAATGGGATGCTGAAACCTTTAACTTTTGCTACACTTTTACATTATTATCATTATTACTGTCCATGAATTGACCATTGATGACTGACAGCTTAGGAGAATCAATGTCATACCAGAGACTGCAATGGTACATATGATACTGTAATCACCTGTTTTTGGTACAGGTAAATCCATTTTTATAAAACAAATATATTGCAATACAAGAATCACACTCAAAATATTAAACATAATGTCTGAGAGCAATAACATAAAAACAGTAGAGATAAAAAATGGCAAAAAATGTATATGAAGTTACTGCATATTTAAGAATTAATACCAAAAGGTATTCCATTCACATGATGTAGTCTCATTCTTCCACAAATTATTCTAATAAAAAAAAACAGGTTTTTAAGAAGCAGATCCCAATGTGATGACTTTGAAATTTCATGTTCTTTGCATAACAAAAGAAAAAAATAGCAACTTACATTTGAAAAAAAATACTTGTAGTTCGTTTTTAACACTTTGTCACTTATAGCTTTATTTTTAAAGGGACTAGTTTTGGAAGTTGTTGCTTCCATTTAGCTTTCAATTGGTTCAGATCTTATCTGGAGAACAGAGAGCAATCGGGGGAAATAGAGTATTTTGATAGCGAAACGAGTGAAGTTAAAACTCAGATTTCAAGTAGCGCTATAATGAAATTGGGGTCCCTCAAGGTTTGGTGCTTGGACCTCTTTTATTTATAGTGTACATTAATGATTTGGCAGATAATGTAGAGAACAGAACAGATATAAATGTTACACTTTTTGCAGATGATACAAATATTTTTATCAAAGGGGTGAATAAGGAAGGGGCAGATGTACATATTGAAAATAGTCTAAAATATATTAAAAAATGGTTTAGTGCCAATATGTTAATATTGAGTAAGGAGGAAACAGCAGCCCTGAGCTTCTATAATAAAATGTCAATTATATCCAAAATTAATGCTGGGACAAGACAAAATACATTATGTAAAAACTATCAAATTTCTGGGACTAATAATAGATCAAAATTTAAGTTGGGAAACTCACATAGAGACATTGACGAAAAAACTTGGTAAAATGTGTTTCTTAATCAGGGCAATTACAGGCATGTCAAGCTTGAAAGTTCGGAGAATAGTGTACTTTTCATATATACACAGTTTGTTGGCATATGGTATAATTTTGGGAGGAAATTCTAAAGACAGTATAAAAGTATTCAGATACCAAAAGAAAATAATTAGAATCATAGCAGATCTCTCAAGCACAACTAGTTGTAAGCCATACTTCAGTATATTAGGTATCTTACCACTGCCAAGTACATACGTATATGAAACTCTTGTACATATGAAAGCAAGCCTAAGTTTATTCAAAACAAATTCTGAAATTCATATACACAACACTAGAACAAAGAATAATTTATTTGTGAAGTCACACAAAACAAAGATGTATGAAAATAGTTTCACATATGCTGGCTTAGATCTTTACAATAAGCTACCTGAATCTATAAAAAAGATTGAATCACAACATCAATTTAAGAAATTGTTATTAAACTTCCTTAGAGCCAATAGCTTCTACAGCGTGGATAAATTTTTAAATTTGTAAATATTTAGTTAGCTACCTTAATTATAAATATAGTATTTAGTCTTTAATTTGATGTCTCCTATAACATGTACATGTTTAAATGGATGAATCAATAAATCAAATCTCAAAGGTCGTCGTCGTCTTGGTGTTGGTGTTGGTGTTGGTGTTGGTGTTGGTGTTGGTGTTGGTGTTGGTGTTGGTGTTGGTGTTGGTGTTGGTGTTGGTGTTGGTGTTGGTGTTGGTGTTGGTGTTGGTGTTGGTGTTGGTGTTGGTGTTGGTGTTGGTGTTGGTGTTGGTGTTGGTGTTGGTGTTGGTGTTGGTGTTGGTGTTGGTGTTGGTGTTGGTGTTGGTGTTGGTGTTGGTGTTGGTGTTGGTGTTGGTGTTGGTGTTGGTGTTGGTGTTGGTGTTGGTGTTGGTGTTGGTGTTGGTGTTGGTGTTGGTGTTGGTGTTGGTGTTGGTGTTGGTGTTGGTGTTGGTGTTGGTGTTGGTGTTGGTGTTGGTGTTGGTGTTGGTGTTGGTGTTGGTGTTGGTGTTGGTGTTGGTGTTGGTGTTGGTGTTGGTGTTGGTGTTGGTGTTGGTGTTGGTGTTGGTGTTGGTGTTGGTGTTGGTGTTGGTGTTGGTGTTGGTGTTGGTGTTGGTGTTGGTGTTGGTGTTGGTGTTGGTGTTGGTGTTGGTGTTGGTGTTGGTGTTGGTGTTGGTGTTGGTGTTGGTGTTGGTGTTGGTGTTGGTGTTGGTGTTGGTGTTGGTGTTGGTGTTGGTGTTGGTGTTGGTGTTGGTGTTGGTGTTGGTGTTGGTGGTGGTGGTGGTGGTGGTGGTGGTGGTGGTGGTGGTGGTGGTGGTGGTGGTGGTGGTGGTGGTGGTGGTGGTGGTGGTGGTGGTGGTGGTGGTGGTGGTGGTGGTGGTGGTGGTGGTGGTGGTGGTGGTGGTGGTGGTGGTGGTGGTGGTGGTGGTGGTGGTGGTGGTGGTGGTGGTGGTGGTGGTGGTGGTGGTGGTGGTGGTGGTGGTGGTGGTGGTGGTGGTGGTGGTGGTGGTGGTGGTGGTGGTGGTGGTGGTGGTGGTGGTGGTGGTGGTGGTGGTGGTGGTGGTGGTGGTGGTGGTGGTGGTGGTGGTGGTGGTGGTGGTGGTGGTGGTGGTGGTGGTGGTGGTGGTGGTGGTGGTGGTGGTGGTGGTGGTGGTGGTGGTGGTGGTGGTGGTGGTGGTGGTGGTGGTGGTGGTGGTGGTGGTGGTGGTGGTGGTGGTGGTGGTGGTGGTGGTGGTGGTGGTGGTGGTGGTGGTGGCGGTGGTGGTGGCGGTGGTGACCTTAAAATCACAAAAAGCAATGAAAAACTAGAATTTGGTATCCATAGAAAAGCAACACACATAGATAATTACATCAAAGCAAATAGTTTCAACCCAATTCCACACAAACATGTCACCATCAACAGTCTCACACACAGATTAGTAAATCTACCCCTCAGCCAGCAAGAATATCAAAATGAATACCATCAAATCTTAAAAACTGCAATTAAAAATGGATATGGAAAAAACCTTGTAGATAAAAAACTAAATTCATTCAAACTTCAAAAGAGATTAAAACAGATCACAGCTCTCACACCAATAAAACAAGAAATTAGATTTGCTAAATTTACTTACCACCCCTGGGCCACAAAAAAGTTCCAAAAAATATTCAAGAAATACAATATAACATTGGCACCAAAAAACAATTACAACATTAAAAACCTACTTCACAGTAATAATACTGATAAGATAAAACCAGAGGAAAAGTCAGGCATTTACAAGATTAAGTGTAAAGACTGTGAAAAAATTTACATAGGGAGGACAAAAAGAAACATAGGCACTAGAAAGAAAGAACACTTCAGGCACTTAAGATACAAAAATATTGATAAGTCCGCAATAGCAGCTCATTTCTGGTCTGAAAATCATGAAATTGAAGATAGCACAGAATTACTAAAATACGTACAAAAACATAGTGAACTCGTCATATGGGAGAGGATATACATAGAAAAACATAAAAACCAACTAATGAACTTTGAAATCCCGCCAGAAGAGAATCCCACATTTAAGTTCATCACTAAATCAACAGATGGCAGCAGCAACTCCAGAATTACCCACACCGCTGGATCAAGCTTCAGTCGCATAAGAGCCGTAGATGCAAACGATGATTTGCGAAACATGTCCTCAAAATAGGTACGAAAGTGAAGCAGATGTGTAATAAATACGACTCATCTAAAAATTAATAAGAATTTGAGTATGTTTACAATAACATATGAGAACAGTAGGGAAGGTATTGTAGGTTGACAGATAATCATGGCACGTATGAGTGTTCAATATATTGTGATTTTGTGGGTTCGTAAAATTAAAAGTCAAGTTTGCAGAAATTCAAAATGTTCTTTATTTCCCTAGAAAAACACTTTTTGTACACCCCTCACAGGTTCTAAAAGTGATGTGTCATACACACAGTAGACTCTGGTTGCTTCACCACACATAAACAACCGAACAAAATCACTTGCAGTACACTTCAAAGGTCCACAATTAACAATTCTCCACTTTCAACTTACTACACAAGTCCAATTACAACTGTCCTGATAGCCACGGCTTCTTTTATATCTCCACTCATTGTTCTAGAAATTAGTGGAATGTTCTGTAACAATCAAGAAAGCAAAGCTTCCAGTCATCTGTGTTTACGCCATGATCGTCATTTGTTTGTCGGGCGCATGAATATTTTACTTGGCGCCGGTTATGCGGCAAACTGGTCATGTGACTCGCCAGCGCGCATGAAAATAGGCTTCTTCCGGTAGCCGGGTCAGACATGTTTGAGACATGTAGAAGTTATGTGATGTGTTTCGTGGTGTGGCTGAGTGCAACGTTGTTGCAATGAAAAGACGTTTTTTAGTTTATCTAAATGTTAAATGTATTGTTGTCTTCTTTATGATTGTTCATATAAGAAATGTAGCGTGTGCAATAAATTTATCTAGAGATATGAATACAGCTCTATCGAGTACAGTCCACAAAATCAGTTTCCTTTATTTCTGCTAAAATCAAGGTGGTCCTCCGAATTAAATTAATCACGACACGAACATTGGTCCTTCACAGGCGGATATTATTGTGCAGCGCAACAGTTTCTTCTGCATGGATTCAGTGGGCTCCAGGACGCCAGGCATCGGGATCTACACAACAGATTATCAGTATTTCATTCGCAACGATGCAGTAGCCTGCATCGCAACACATTTCAGGTCAGAACATTCCTTTTCTTTCTTTCTCTCATTTAAGCAAGTCTCATAAACATTCAATATGGAGCAGCATTTGAAAGCTCTTGTCAAAAGAAGGGGTATAATCAAAAGAAAATTTACCTTTGTTCGAAAATTTCTTGATGAATTACCAGAACAGGTCAACATTTTCATATTGAGAGCTAATTTCGATAACTTAAGTGAAATTTGGGACAAATATGAAGCTATTCAGACCCAAATTGAATCTCTTGTGGAAGCGGAAACTGAATTAGATATGCATGCCGAACACGAGGAGGAAACAAGAAACAGTTACCTCGAATTGAAGGCTAGGTTAGCTGAATTAATACAGGATCATGAACAGCAAGAAAATGGTTCTGGACATTAGCAGCACACAGTGCAGTCGCAATCGTCACAAGCAGCTAAAGCTATCAAACTGCCTGTGATACAATTACCTAAATTTGAGGGTGATGTTACTCATTTCAAACATTTCTATGACACATTTACAAGCTTAGTGGTAAACAACCAAGCTTTAGATGCTATTCAGAAATATCACTACTTACTTTCCTCTCTCAAGGGACAAGCTCATTCACTAATACAGAACATACCTGTCACTAGTGAAAATTTTGATGTAGCATGGGAACTCATATGCTCACTCTATAACAATACAAGATTAATAGCTACAGCTCATATAAAAAATTTATTAGCACTACCAGTAATGCATAAGGAAATAGTAAATGAACTACGTACCTTGCTCAATTATTTTCAAAATAACTTGAATGCCATTGAAGTATTAAAACTTGAAGTGCCTTTGCATGAAATCATTTTAATGCAACTTCTCCTAGAACATTTGTCTGACACCACACGCAGAGAATGGGAGAGTAAAATAGATTCTCAAAACTTCCCTTCTTTGAAGGATCTTATGCAATTTTTAGAAGCAAGAGCACACTCTTTTGAATTGCTTGCTAACACTGCATGTAACAAGACGGTAGTTAAGCCTAAGACTGACTTGCGCTTTTCTAAGCCCAACAGCAGAGACAGTAAACACTATTACTTATCCACGAGTGATCGTGTATGTCCATTTTGTCAGTGCAATCACATGCTACATAATTGTGATGACTTCAAAAATCTTAATGTGCATAAGCGTTGGACTTTCATTAAATCCAAGCGCCTTTGTGCCAATTGCTTTGCTCCTAATCACATATCAAGTAAATGTAATCGTGCCTCATACTGCAATTGTGGCTCATCCACTCACAGCAAGTTGCTTCATGATAGTAACAGAGAAAATGCTTCACGTGCAACTTCATCTAGTCCTGTAAATGATTCTACTAGAACAATTGACGCGCCATCTAGCTACTGTTCTTTTAAATCAAAATCCACACAGCAGGTTTTGCTTGCCACCGCACTAGTGCAAGTGGAAGACAGATATGGCAATCTCATACAATGTAGAGCACTCCTCGACTCTGCCAGTCAATCCAATTTCATAACTGCAGATCTTGCGAAGCGCTTACAGCTTAACAAGGTGACAGCTGATATGCCTATCAATGGTATAAATGGCACCATTTCTATGGCCACACACCATGTTCAGGTCAATCTGAAATCTATGGTACATGATTTTAAGACTAAAATTGAATGTCTAGTACTTCCTCGTATAACAGGAAAACTACCTTCCACACATATCAGTTTGTGCAACTGGAATATTCCTTCTAGCATTCCATTAGCAGATCCTAGGTTCAACATTCCTGATGAAATTGAAATCCTTATCGGAAGTTCCTTATTCTTCGAGTTATTGCATGGGAAAACCTTAAAGAAACAAGGACATCCTATACTAGCCAGCACAGCCCTCGGTTGGATAATATCAGGCCCTATTCCAAGGTCATCATACAAGTACAAGGCTAAGTCTTCGCCTCAGCATAATTTCTTCATCAGCACTGACAACCTTGACACACAGTTAAGACGTTTCTGGGATTTGGAAGAATTTCCTCAGCATGTTCTTACTAAGGAGGAAAAGGAGTGTGAAGAATATTATGTAAAAACAACCACTCGTAATGTGGATGGTAGCTTAACAGTTCGTCTACCCGTCAAGGAGGACAAAAATCGCTTATGTGAATCTAGACAGCAAGCCATCAATCGCTTTATGCACTTAGAACGACGTTTTCAAAACGACATCAAGAAGATTACACTCAATTTCTCTCTGAATATGAATCCATGGGGCACATGAAGCAAGTGTCACCACCAAAGGAAGGCGAACCTTGTTACTATCTTCCGCATCATGCAGTTTTCAAACCTTTGTCTACTACTACTCGCACCAGAGTTGTATTTGATGCATCTGCGCAGTCATCTTCAGGACTATCCTTGAATGATGTGCTGAAGTTGGGTCCTATTATTCAGGATGACCGTATCTCCATAATTTTACGATTCAGAACTTATCGCTATGCATTCTCAGCTGACATTTCTAAGATGTACAGGCGAGTGAAAATGCATCCTGATGATCAAGATCTCCAAAGAATAGTATGGCGAGAAAATAAAGATGAACCTATCAAGGATTACACTCTTACTACAGTCACATATGGTACCAAACCTGCATCCTTTTTGGCCATAAGGACTTTGCATCAACTAGCTTCAGAGGAAGAGGCTAAATATCCACTAGCTTCTCAAGCTATCCGTGAATCCTTCTACGTAGATGATTGCTTATGTGGTCATAATGATCGACAGCAAGCTTTACATATTCAGAGGCAGCTACTTCAGATGTTAGAAAGTGGTGGATTCCCACTTAGGAAATGGTGTTCTAATCATGAAGATATTTTAAAATCCATTCCACCGGAACACAGAGAGACACAACTTCCACTTTCATTGGATAGCAGTGAAAATGTGCATGCTCTTGGTCTCCTCTGGCATCCTGGAACAGATCAATTCCAGATACAAGACAATTCATCTCTTCAGGATAATCTAAATTCTAGCTACACCAAACGAAGCATACTTTCTGTCATATCATCTATTTTTGATCCTTTAGGCCTAGTGAGTCCTATTGTCATAAATGCCAAGATGTTTCTACAATCTCTTTGGTTGGAAAAACTCGGTTGGGATGAATTGATACCATTTCACCTCATCCAACAATGGCTAAATTTCTGCGAGACATTGTCCATCATTTATGCTATACGTATTCCAAGACACGTCCTAATCACAGGTACATTAAGGGACATACAAATACATGGGTTTTGCGATGCCTCAGAAAAGGCTTATGGTGCCTGTATTTATCTTCGTTCTATGAACAGCTGCAATGAGGTGAAAACCAGACTTCTTTGCTCCAAATCCAAGGTTGCACCATTAAAGAAACAAACCATTCCTCGGCTCGAACTTTGTGGTGCTTTACTACTTGCTAAACTTTACAAGGTTGTAGCTAACCTTAAGCTGCAGACTTCACAGAACTATCTATGGACGGACTCTATGATTGTTCTAGCATGGATTAAATCCAACCCACACAAATGGAAGACTTTTGTAGCCAACAGAGTTTCACAAATACAAGAGTTATCAGAAACTGCTGCTTGGCGATATGTAGCTACTCAAAATAATCCAGCAGATCTCATTTCAAGAGGAGTTTCAACTGAACCTCTTGCCTCAAATGACTTGTGGTGGAAAGGTCCTGATTGGATCTCACAACCCTTTGCATCTTGGCCAGAACAACCCAAACGATTAGATATTCAAGATGCCACTGAGCAACGCACTACTGCATGCTTGATGGTCACTACAGAAAGTGATGATATCATTTCTCGTTTTTCAAAATTGTTACGCCTGCAGAGAGTGACAGCATACTTGCTGAGATTTGCATTCAACTGTAGAAACAGCAACACGAGACGGCAAGGTCCTCTCTCAGCACTTGAGCTTCAACAGTCATTGCACTGCTGCATTTAACTTGCTCAACAATCAGCTTATATCACAGAGTTAACAGAACTTAATGATAAAGGACACGTTCCTACTAAAAGCTCATTGAAATCTTTGCATCCATTTGTCGAGAATGAAGGTTTACTCCGAGTAGGGGGAAGAACTAACAAGGCTGAAATTCCCTTCCAGTCAAGACATCAGCTCATCTTACCTCCTAAGCATCATCTTACCAAGCTAATTATTGGAAGTGAACATGTTAAATTTTTGCACGCTTCCAATCAGCTACTTACCTCTTCTCTTCGACAACGGTATTGGATACCAAGAATAAGGGAAACTCTTAAGGCAGTCCTACACAAGTGCTTGCCGTGCTTCAAACTCAAGGCCAAGGGAGCTCAACAATTAATGGGCAATCTACCTACCTACAGAGTGACTCCAGCGAGACCCTTCCTACGAGTTGCAGTTGATTACGCTGGTGCATTCTTCCTACGTTATGGCTCGCCTCGCAGCAAGAGTCAGGTGAAGGCCTACATAGCTATCTTTGTCTGTTTATCCACAAGGGCAATTCACATTGAGTTGGTTTCAGACATGACTTCTGATGCTTTTGTTGCTGCCTTACGAAGGTTTACAGCTAGACGAGGATTGTGTAAAGGGATCCTAAGTGACAATGGCACAAATTTTGTAGGTGCTAAGAACAAACTTAGAGAACTTAGACTACTTTTGCAATCTCGCAAGCACCAAGAGATTGTACAAGACTACGCTTCATCTAATGAATGCACATGGCATTTTATACCACCCAGCTCACCCCACTTTGGAGGATTACATGAGGCTGCAGTGAAATCTGTAAAATATCATCTTCATAGAGTAATGGGTACACAAGTACTGACCTATGAACAATTAACCACATTACTAATTCAAATTGAGGCTTGCTTGAATTCCCGTCCATTGCTACGCCTTACTGATGGTCCTTTTGATACTTCCTACCTTTCTCCAGGTCATTTCCTCATTGGAGAACCATTAACTTCCATACCATCACCTTGTTCTGACAATCTGAATCAGTTACAGAAATGGCAACAGCTCCAAGATCGTCTACAACATCTGTGGCGGCGGTGGTCAACCGACTATCTACATTCACTCCAGCAGAGGCAAAAGTGGTCCAGTTCCAGTGAAAATCTTAAGGCAGACACCATGGTCCTGCTAATGGAAGACAATTCATCTCCTCTGTATTGGGAACTTGGAATCATCACTGAGACTCATCCTGGTGGTGATGGTTTAGTGCGAACTTCTAAGGGTGAATACAGGCGTCCCATTGTGAAACTGTGTCCTCTGCCAGTTCAAGAACAACAGTGATATTTTTCAAAGTGTGCCTATGTTAAATTAAAAAACTGTTCAGTTTTTTGGGCCCCAGTATGTTTGCGCCATGATCGTCATTTGTTTGTCGGGCGCATGAATATTTTACTTGGCGCCGGTTATGCGGCAAACTGGTCATGTGACTCGCCAGCGCGCATGAAAATAGGCTTCTTCCGGTAGCCGGTCAGACATGTTTGAGACATGTAGAAGTTATGTGATGTGTTTCGTGGTGTGGCTGAGTGCAACGTTGTTGCAATGAAAAGACGTTTTTTAGTTTATCTAAATGTTAAATGTATTATTGTCTTCTTTATGATTGTTCATATAAGAAATGTAGCGTGTGCAATAAATTTATCTAGAGATATGAATACAGCTCTATCGAGTACAGTCCACAAAATCAGTTTCCTTGATTTCTGCTAAAATCAAGGTGGTCCTCCGAATTAAATTAATCACGACACGAACAATCTGTATGTCTCTTTCTTTCTTTCTCTGTTTTGGCAAACTTTTATCTCCGCACCACACTATCTGTCTCTTTGCGCATGCCGGCTACAACCATCACAATAATGGCTTGGGACAATATGTATAATGCTACAACACCACCACCACAGAAGTAATGTGCTGGAGACAACATAGTTTTTCCTGCTCTACTGCTTTTCCTGCACTCTGCAAACACAGAGCTTAGACTTGTCCAATAAGTTCATATGCATTTTACAGAAGATCGGAATAGATAACAACGAACATGAATTTAATGCCAAGTATGGCAGGAACTTAATGGAATTGGTTTTCTGTACAGCTGCACTGTAGAGCCAAGATGCATAGCTATAGACAGTTTCTTTTGAAATGCTGAAAATAACAACACAATTTGATCGTGCATTTCAAATGTGAGGGGTAGTATGCATTTGACACATGTCAAAAGGTTGTAAATGTAATGTTTTTAATATTAGATTGGATTCAAAACAAAGTGATTTGTCAATAAAGCTGATAACTGTAGGAAAAAGAATGGCAGGCAAGTAAAAATAAAACTGGTTCAAAATGACAGCAGTCATTAAAAGATTCATTGAACAGTGTCAAAAGAATTGAATAGGAAAAAGAAGACTTTGTAATGTCCGCTGTTAAAAGTTTCTTGAAAACCAACGTATCCCCAGTAAAGTTAGATCATTCTTCACTGGAAAATTGGATGAACAAAAACTTACTATGTCAGCAATATCTATTTTTGTGAATTAATTTCCTCTTAATTACAAATCATTGTGGTTATTATGAATAAAATAACCTTTATTGAGGAACATTGTGCAGCTACAACTGGAATGACAACCTATTTTAAGTTAAAGTTTACACACTAATCCATATCATTTAAAATAGGTGAACTTATTGATGGCTATAAATTTGTGGAGAGGTTTATTTTAAATCAAGAAATAGTTAACAACTTTAATAAACTTTCGCATGGTAGGACAAAAGGACAAAGCATCTTGACATGGCTACTGTTAATAAACTTACAAATTTGCTTTTAAAAGATCCTAGACATGAAGTTTTTGATTCTTTACAGTATTGTTTCACTTTTCTCAGTTAAAAATTGCTGCAGCAGTTTCTTTTTTGGGAGGTAAAATAAAAGCAATGCTATCTTTTGATGACTAAGTATATTTTTTAGTGTGTTTGGAGGAATTTAGTAACAGTGACGTCAAAATTAATATAAAATTATTTGTGGTTGGTTTATTGACACTCGTCACTTACTTTTTCATATATTTATGAGAGACTAGTTTCAAAGGCCCTGGCCTCCATTTTCAATCTCTTCCCAACTGGCAACTGTTGTTATCTGCTCTCTCTGGTGGTGGAACTATGAACTTTTTTGTCAAATTATCTGCTGGCGGGATTTCAAAGTTCATTACGCGATCCTTATTTTTCCAGATGAATATGTTCTCCCATGTTGTCAATCTATTTTGGTTTATCACTCCTTTTAATAATTTTGGATTTGGATCAATGTCATGGTTTTCATTCCAAAAATGAAATGCTACTGCTGACTTGTCTTCTTGTTTCAATCTGATGTTTCTAAAGTGTTCTTTGACTCTGGTTTTTAAATTTCTTTTTGTTTGACCTATGTAGCATTTTTCACAATTCTTGCAATTTATTTGGTATATTCCAGATTTGTTACCTGAAGGAATTTCATCCTTTGTTTTTGAATTTAGTAATTTTAAAATTGAGTATCTATTAGTAGGTGCCAAGATGATATTTTGTTCCTTGAATATCTTTTTAAATTTATTAAATGTTTTTGGATGATATGTGAATGAACTGAATATGCTGTTGCTTTCTTTTTCTTTAATAAATGTGGTTGTTTCCTTAATGGTTTTCTTTAGTTTAGATTTTCTAATTTTCTTCAACACCAAACTTTTGTTGTATCCGTTTTCTTCTGCTATGTGTATTATTGCTTTTTGTTCCTTGAAATATTCTTCTTTTTCCATGGGTATGTTGACTAGTCTGTGTGTAAGGCTGTTTATTATTGCATGTTTATGTGTAATTGGGTTGTGGCTATTATTTTTTATATAATTTTCTGAATGTGTTGGCTTCCTGTAAATTCCAAATTTTATTTTTGTATCATTCCTGATGATATTTAGATCCAAGAAAGGTAGTTGTCCATTGATTTCCTTTTCTATTGTGAATTTGATAGTCCTTTCTTGCAGATTGAGTAATTTTAATGCATCATCTAAATGTTTACTTGGTACAATTGCAAAGATGTCGTCAACATATCTATACCAAATCTTGAAGATCAATGGGAAGGACTTTTTAATTTGTGTTTCAAATGCACTCATAAATAAGTTAGCCAAAAAAGGTGAAAGTGGATTGCCCATTGATAGTCCTGATTTCTGCTTGTAGTGTTTTCCATTAAAGCTAAAGAAGTTTTGTTCAATGCATATTTTTGTTAGAGAAATATATTCTTCTGCTTCTATTGCTTCCATATCAATTGTAGCTAGCCATTTTTTTAACACAGTCTGCAATTTTTCTGTTGGTATGCTTGGAAATAAAGATGTGACATCAAATGAAACCAGTCTGTCATTTTTGTCCAAATTTATATCTTTGATTTTTTCTACTAAATCTAAAGAGTTTCTTAAATTTGCACTTTCAAATTTTGGAAAACTATTAAATTTACTTAGTAACCATTTGGCCAAATTATATGTGGGGGCATTTATGCTACTAGTAATAGGTCTCATGCCTTTCCCTGTTTTATGAATTTTTGGCAGCCCATATACTCTTGGTAGACAACAAAAAGCAGCAGAGAGAAAAGTATTAATTGTAGAAAAGAATAAACACTATAGAAATAAAAACACGCTAGAAATAAAATTGTACAATTTGCATCAAAAACTTACGAAACAATTAGGAAGTATATTTTGGGAAAATTTTGAAAACAATTTATTAGCATATCTTAATAGAAAAATGAAGACAAAAACAGCAAAGTTAAAGAATAAATTAAAAATTTATGCCAGAAAGCAGGCACTTTTAAAAAGATAAATCAAAAAGACAAACATAACCTAAAAGATCATCTAAACAATGTGGTAAACCTATCAAACCAAAATTTTACAAAAACAGAACTGAATATGCTGAATCTAGGTTTAAAGACATGTGTAGATTATTCCAACCAAATTGAAGATTACATTGCTGACATCCAAATTGCTACACAAACACTTAATGAAGAAAGTAAAAACACAGTAAAAAACAAATGCTCCAAAATAGTAGAAGAGATTAAAAATGAAAAGAAAAAGAATTTTAGTAACCAAATCATAAAAGCTCTTAAAAAGAAACCGGTTATTTATACTAAAGCAGACAAGGGAAATAAACTAGTAATTCTGGAAAAAGAAGAATACACAAAGAGGATGGAAGATTTGTTAGAAGACAGTAATTACCAAAAAGTAGAAACTAATCCATTAAAGTACTGCATTGAAACCACAAATAAAACGCTAAAAGAGAGCAAAATAATCAACAAAAAAGAATTGCACAAAATTAAAGTAGATAATCCAACATTACCAAGAGTATATGGGCTGCCAAAAATTCATAAAACAGGGAAAGGCATGAGACCTATTACTAGTAGCATAAATGCCCCCACATATAATTTGGCCAAATGGTTACTAAGTAAATTTAATAGTTTTCCAAAATTTGAAAGTGCAAATTTAAGAAACTCTTTAGATTTAGTAGAAAAAATCAAAGATATAAATTTGGACAAAAATGACAGACTGGTTTCATTTGATGTCACATCTTTATTTCCAAGCATACCAACAGAAAAATTGCAGACTGTGTTAAAAAAATGGCTAGCTACAATTGATATGGAAGCAATAGAAGCAGAAGAATATATTTCTCTAACAAAAATATGCATTGAACAAAACTTCTTTAGCTTTAATGGAAAACACTACAAGCAGAAATCAGGACTATCAATGGGCAATCCACTTTCACCTTTTTTGGCTAACTTATTTATGAGTGCATTTGAAACACAAATTAAAAAGTCCTTCCCATTGATCTTCAAGATTTGGTATAGATATGTTGACGACATCTTTGCAATTGTACCAAGTAAACATTTAGATGATGCATTAAAATTACTCAATCTGCAAGAAAGGACTATCAAATTCACAATAGAAAAGGAAATCAATGGACAACTACCTTTCTTGGATCTAAATATCATCAGGAATGATACAAAAATAAAATTTGGAATTTACAGGAAGCCAACACATTCAGAAAATTATATAAAAAATAATAGCCACAACCCAATTACACATAAACATGCAATAATAAACAGCCTTACACACAGACTAGTCAACATACCCATGGAAAAAGAAGAATATTTCAAGGAACAAAAAGCAATAATACACATAGCAGAAGAAAACGGATACAACAAAAGTTTGGTGTTGAAGAAAATTAGAAAATCTAAACTAAAGAAAACCATTAAGGAAACAACCACATTTATTAAAGAAAAAGAAAGCAACAGCATATTCAGTTCATTCACATATCATCCAAAAACATTTAATAAATTTAAAAAGATATTCAAGGAACAAAATATCATCTTGGCACCTACTAATAGATACTCAATTTTAAAATTACTAAATTCAAAAACAAAAGATGAAATTCCTTCAGGTAACAAATCTGGAATATACCAAATAAATTGCAAGAATTGTGAAAAATGCTACATAGGTCAAACAAAAAGAAATTTAAAAACCAGAGTCAAAGAACACTTTAGAAACATCAGATTGAAACAAGAAGACAAGTCAGCAGTAGCATTTCATTTTTGGAATGAAAACCATGACATTGATCCAAATCCAAAATTATTAAAAGGAGTGATAAACCAAAATAGATTGACAACATGGGAGAACATATTCATCTGGAAAAATAAGGATCGCGTAATGAACTTTGAAATCCCGCCAGCAGATAATTTGACAAAAAAGTTCATAGTTCCACCACCAGAGAGAGCAGATAACAACAGTTGCCAGTTGGGAAGAGATTGAAAATGGAGGCCAGGGCCTTTGAAACTAGTCTCTCATAAATATATGAAAAAGTAAGTGACGAGTGTCAATAAACCAACCACAAATAATTTTATATTATATTTTTTAGGTTAATCGATGGAAATTAATAATTTCTTCACACTAGCCGTATATGCCGTGACATTCAATTTTTCATGTCGACTCTATCAATATACAGCTAGTGTTAAAAAATTATTAATTTCCATCAATTAGCTTGAATAATAAGAGTTTAATGATGAAGCCTGGCACTCAAGTACTTACAATAGTAAGTCACCACAAATGGTGCATCTCAGATGTGAGAGCCCCTAGTGGTTTACCGAGGAAATATATGAGTCAATTGGAGAATTTAATGTCATGACGGCAAGTTGGCCATGGTAGCTCAATGGGTTAGAGCGACTAGACGGAAACCAGTAGATCTGTGGTTCAAATCCCGGCCGTGGCATTGAATTTTTCATGTCGACTCTGTCAAACTAAGCACATATTTGTGATTTTGTATCACTGTGTACACAGCTTCAGTGAGTCAAAATCTCTGTCAAGAAAGTAATGAACAACAAACTGTACAAGAATTAATACAAGATTATGCAATAGTTGATTTAAAGTGTCTCTCATCAATGCATATTTCAATTTCTAATGTTGATTGTGAAACAGCTCAATGACATTTTGTCACATAAAAGAACCAATTTTACAGCAGGAAACTTAAAAACCATACTTACTTGTTATTTCAATGAATATGCTAAATAAAATATTCTAAATGTAAGTTATAACACTAGTATTCTGCATTTTATTTCTGTGTGTTTATCCTGCTTTGAGCTTCTTTTTGACATTATATTGTCACCCGAGCGTCGGAACACCCTATAGAGTTGGCAAGCAGGAGAAGGGTCGGCGTTCGCCCCGCCCCCTCATTTGTCTTATAGCGTTAAGAAGGGATGGCTGGGACAAAAAACATCACTGCGCCGTCTCTTTCTGTTCCACCTGTGTTCTCGAACGAACTTACGGGATATTTCCCCTAATTGAGAACCTTCTAGATCGGCAGGCGGATCCTATATAAGCAACACGTCGTGCAAGAGGAGTGAGTTAGTGCTTGACGTGCTAGTGAAGTAGCGCCGTGTTAGTGGAAGAGAAGACCGTGCAACGGAAGAATTTACGTAATTGTGTACATGCATCGGAACAGTAACGGACGAACTGGTGAATAGTAATTGTGTGCATTACGTAATTTTGTGTAATTGGCAAGTGTTTAACTGTAAGTCGGTGGAAATAAAGAACATTTTTGAGTGGTGAAATTGGACCTTTCATTTCACGAACCCACAAAGTCACAATATTCACCATAAAATTGTGTCCGTGCCCATCATGTACCTTAGTACCAATTATTTACTCCTAATGGAAAAAACCAGAAAGGCTTTGATTGCTGTTTGGACACATATTAAAGTGGTGCAGATGAAATATAATAGGGGAGCTTTGTTACTGTATATCACAAAGTTAATGACGCAGAGTGCATATGTTGTGCAAATCTGAAAGTGAAGGCTCCAACATGACCAGATAAATACTCCGGAGTGGAGGGGAAGGTGATACAGGCACAAGGACTACATGTGGCTCACCTTGCACAGTTTTACTGCCGCATCAAACTCATCAGGTGAGTAACATCTTGTAACTCACGATTATGTACAATTGAGATTTTGATAATATATCTTTTTTGGAAAGTAATACAGTGGGCCAGCATTGTAAATCTTTACAAACAGTAAAGATATATACGAATCAAACATTATTTGAAATTGGTCCCGCTTTAAAGTTTTCACTTAATTTGGAGTGTTTCACTTTTCTTGCATTATATGCATACAAATCATTTTACAAAATATATTAATGAACTTAGAAATTTTTCACTACAACTTTTCATAATGCACAGCCTGCGTTCATGAGGTCCCAAGTACGAATCTCAGTCAGGGTGAGTTCTGAGTCTATCACAATATATTTAAGAAGTTAAACCATTCTTTCATTGGTATTACTTGTGTATTAATAAAAGAGATTGGCAATTTCTTCCAAATGCAAGCTCACCGTATGCCCGGTGTTTCAATTTGTATATTTGTACATTGTATGTTTTAGCACAACATAGTGATAGATGCTGTAGACTATTTTGTATATGAATTGTTTTTCCCATTTGGGTTCAATACTGGCGTCGCCAGTTGTTTTTTTGTGTTCCCTTGAATGCAGGTTTCATCCGTAATTATTTTCAGAATTTTGTCATCAAAAAATAGTCTGAAAAAGTCTATGGGAGGAGTATTCTCATCAAAGTGAGAAGGAAGAATTGGTCCCTGTTGGATATTTTGCACTGGTATAACAGATGTAGGGCCAGGGTCAAAATTACTCACCTCTATCCAGCTAGGAGTACTGTTGTCTGCAGTATCACTTGAGTCACTCTTGCACTCACTCACACTTACACATGAATTCTCGCATATTTCGCTCTCATTGTCACTGAACACAAAATCTGACAACTCGCTATCACTCTGGTGTAACAAAGCTTCAATTTCCTTGTCCGTCAACCCTTTCTTTACTGCCATTATGCCAAAAAAACGAAACAAAATGAGGCTTACTAGTACCAAACACCGCACTGTTTATTGCTTCACTGGTGAGAACCACGAAAGGAATTCCTGACAAAGCAATTTCGGGGATTTACCGACCACCAATGTTTCAAAGCACATTTCCTGCCATCTGCTGGCACTATATCTTAATTATATGAACGTCAATAGCCGACTACAATAGCTCTATAGCTGCGCACCCATATATGGGTTTCCGCTTGTGGGCGACTGGACGCGTCACCCATATATGGGTTTCCGCTCGGGAAGGGTTAATGCAAGCAGTTTCTACGGGTTATGTTTGTTTCCAAAAATGACAACTGTGAACATTTGAAACAGGATGACCAACGTGGAAGACTCCCGTCTGTGCTTGGTCGTGGGAGTTGATCTAACTGTACTGGATGCAGAACTGTATATTCTAGTCGTGCGGAGATGGTAGGTATGCTACTTGAAGATGTGCACACTAGCTTTTTGTGCAAAACTGTTTCAACCCTGAAACACAACCATTTTTGTGCTTATCAAATCAGATGTTGGCATGGTCCCTTAAATTTACATATTCAAAATACTTAGTCAGCAGGTTTTTCTAGCTTTACATTAAACAATTCACTTACATTTAAAAGGAGACAGAACTATGAAAATAAAAAAAATAAAAAAAATAAAAAACATTATAAAAGTTATAAAAATATCTCATGTGATATATTACACAGAAATTTTGCTATCAATGACAAATTTATTTATATATATATATATATATATATATATATATATATATATATATATATATATATATATATATATATATATATATATATCCAATATACATTATAGTAATCACATAAAAAGTGATTCTTCTGTTCCTTACTCCTGATTAAAGCCCAGATGTTTAAGAAGTCAAAACAGTTAATAAACATGTAAAAAAAAGACATGTTAAATTTTAAAATCTCATGATCGGAATGTGTTTAATCCCTTAATTGGCAAAGGATGTTGCTACTTATGCTGCTCTTGCTCTACTTGCTAAACTGGTTCTCATACTGCTTTCTGTGGTGCCTAACCGTAAACGATTTGAATAGCCATGGTCGTTAAAGTGATATACAGTGGGCTGGCCACCCATTCAAAGCTAAATGTTGTGGGTTCGAATCTCAGCAACTGCAGTCAAATGTCTGTGGTAAGGAATGGGGAGGGCCCAAGTAAAATAATCGGTGTGATGGTATGCTTGGATGTTGACAGGGTATCATTTGACTGCAGTTGCTTGGATTTTGCCTTTTTGTACTAAAAAAAAACTACAGTGAAATTGAAGACATGCCCGGAAAAACAGGCTAACCCTCAAAATAAAAATTTTTGTGATAAGTGCTGCCCTCTGTTGCTGCAACAGAGAGCTATCTTTTCTTGTGTTGGTCTATCCTCCAGCAATCATATCACGCTAAAGAGAGAGGTGAAGTTCTTGCATTTCGCGATATCGTTTTCGTATAATGTCAAAAACGGGTTAACCTATTCAGCTCTGTGCCTGCCATCTAGTGGCACTCATGGTAACTAACATATAAACAGGATAACCAACAGAGCTACAAACGTTTTAAATGATTGTATCCTTTCAGTTTAACTATCATATTTTATGAAACCAGCATAGTTTAAGTTATAAGAATAAAGCAATACATGGAAAATAGACAAGTATTTAGCCCACTTCATAAGAAATAACTACCAAAACTGTAGTGCTTCAACAATGCATTATGTTGGTAATTTCTACTGTGGATGTAAACAAACAATGGCGGAACAAGAAGAGGCACAAATGAATGACAACGTGAAAAGTGTTGAAAATTATCGGAAAAGGAAGTGCAATCCATATAACTGGTGTAAAGAAGTTGAGAAGAAGAAACAAAATCATGGGGAAGCATATAAACACTACAAAGGTATAGCAAAAATGCCAAAATCACAAGGTTCAAGTTGTGGTTGTGCAAGAAAGTGTTTCAATAATGCTCCTGCGGATGTGTAGGAGAAACTATTTCTTGATTTTTAGAATTTGGGTAACCATGATTTACAAAATATGTACATTTTTGGTTGTGTGAACATAAATCCTGTTAAAAGAAGATACATAGATCATCCAGAAAACAGTAAGAGACAGGCTACTAGCATCTACTGAGTTACTTTTCATGAAATTGACATGACAATCTGCAAGAAGGCTTTTCTGGCAATCCTTGGTATGAGCAGTGGACGATTGTCTCCAGTAATTCAGCAGAACAAAGCAAATGGCTCTCCTGAGGTATGTTCGTATTTCATTTCTATCACATACTCCTAGATAAAGCTATGAGATAATGATAGGATTTGGTTTTGCAGTCTTGGTATTATAATAAATCCCAGGTTTTAAATAGCAAATAGTAAGTGAAAGTATTATTGTTAAAGGTGGACAAGCGAGGAAGGCACAACAATCAACCAAATAAGTGCAGTAATGAAGATTTGGATTTTGCAGGGACTCACATCAACAGTTTTCCTTCTCAAACAGGTCACTATTCCAGGAAGAGATATCCGAACATGACTTACCTAAATGGCGAACTAAATATATGCCAAATGTATTCTTTGTACCAAGATAAGTGTAAAGATAGCAATAAGCAACCTCTTAGCCTTGGCATGTATAGAAAAATATTCTATAAGTTTTTCAGTATTAGTTTTGTGGCGCCGCGTAGTGACACATGTAAAACATGTGATCTTAAAGTGGCAATTGCAGCAGAAAAAGACATTAAAAAGAAGAAAGTATTAGAATCTAAGTTGGATATTCATACTAAACAGGCTAATACTGCGTATAAAAATCTGAAAAATGATTCTGAATCTGCAAAGAGTAGTAACAGTACAATGGTTATTGCTTTTGATATGCAACAATGTCTGCCAACTCCCCATTTATCTGTGGGAGTGGCACTTTATAAACGTCAACTTTGGACCCATAATTTCTGTGTACATAATATTTGTAATAATTATGCTACAATGTTTATGTGGTCGGAAAAAATTGCTGGGAGGGGAGCAGATGACATTATTTCATGTGTTAAGCATTATGTAGAGTCAATCCCAGATGATGTATGTCACCTGATTATTTATTCTGACTCTTGTTTTGGGCAAAATAAGAACTTTGCTTTAGTTAGTTTCTGGATGTATTTGACACAGTCTTGCAAGTTTGATACTGTAGAACATAAATATTTAGATTCTGGTCATACATATTTGCCTTGTGATCGTGACATCAGCCTTATAGAGAAAAAGAAGAAGCAAGCAGCTTACATTTATGTTCTAGATCAGTGGATGGAGCTAGTGAGGAAAACCAGGATAAAGAATCCTTTTCATGTTGTCAAAATGACAACTAACATGTTCATCTCTGCAAAGCCTCTTCTCGACAAAGTGCAGAAAAGAACAGTTTCAGAATCTGGGCCAAAGGTACTCTTGAGCAAGGTGACATGCATGAAAGTATTTAAAGACCACCCCTTTAAGTTATATTTTAAATACACTTATGGTGGTATTGAGGATTACAACACTTTGGACATTCGAAGGAAAATAATATCTGGCAAACCATCCCTTACTTATGTGACATTTCCTCCAAAATTCAATGGTCCAAGACCTATAAATCCTGCAAAATTAAAGAACATACAGGGTCTGATGAATTATATCCTACCAATTTATAATGAGTACTATAAAACTCTTAAATCTGAAACCACAGCTTTGCAGAATATTACTGATAAAGCACTTTTTAATCAGCTGACTACAGCAAAAATGCTTGTACCTAGTGTACAATATGATATATTTATTGAAAAGTGGAATAATCCAAAGTGTAAAAATGTAGATATGTTTGATTTGTTGTGGCTATCCTGCTTGCAGAAAAAGCAACAGTATTTAGTATACTCTTTTTGATAGTCAGGAGTTCAGTGGCTGCACAGTCTCTACTTAGCTGGACTTTGTATGAAGTATATTCTTGCACCTTAGTGTTACTCTCAATCTCAAAAGTTCCTTTGTATGAAAGGCATATATATAACAAGAACACGTGGGAAAATTATACAAATATATCTATTTGTAACACAAAATTCACTTGTTACAGTTTTTAGTCTTATGTAACTTTTTTCATTTATCTTTGTATCTTGAACTGACGTATCCTATAACATATGTATTATGTTCCAAAGGATGAAATAAATACAATACAATATCTTAAGAAAATGATGTTCATTTTTCATATTAATTGAGATCAATTTCACAAACAAATCGCTTCCGTCTATAGTCAATCAACACACTTCATCGTCAAGGATACCGGCTACCATGTTATTTCAGTTTTACCAAAATCTGAAAAAGAAAAAAACCTAGGACCAGAATCAACTGCTGTTATTTAAAAATTCACTACATGTTTACTAATTTTTAAATGAGTCATATTTATTACACATCTGCTTCACTTTCGTACCTATTTTGAGGACATGTTTCGCAAATCATCGTTTGCATCTTCTGCTCTTATGCGACTAAAGCTTGATCCAGTGGTGTGGGTAATTCTGGAGTTGTTGCTGTCATCTGTTGATTTAGTGATGAACTTAAATGTGGGATTCTCTTCTGGCAGGATTTCAAAGTTCATTAGTTGGTTTTTATGTTTTTCTATGTATATTCTCTCCCATATGACGAGTTCACTATGTTTTTGTACGTATTTTAGTAATTCTGTGCTATCTTCAATTTCATGATTTTCAGACCAGAAATGAGCTGCTATTGCAGACTTATCAATATTTTTGTATCTTAAGTGCCTGAAGTGTTCTTTCTTTCTAGTGCCTATGTTTCTTTTTGTCCTCCCTATGTAAATTTTTTCACAGTCTTTACACTTAATCTTGTAAATGCCTGACTTTTCCTCTGGTTTTATCTTATCAGTATTATTACTGTGAAATAGGTTTTTAATGTTGTAATTGTTTTTTGGTGCCAATGTTATATTGTATTTCTTGAATATTTTTTGGAACTTTTTTGTGGCCCAGGGGTGGTAAGTAAATTTAGCAAATCTAATTTCTTGTTTTATTGGTGTGACAGATGTAATTATCTGTGTGTATTGCTTTTTTATGGATACCAAATTCTAGTTTTTCATTGCTTTTTTTGATTTTAAGGTCTAAAAAAGGTAGAGTACAGTCCTCTTCAGTTTCCACTGTGAATTGTATGCTGGGTTCTTGCAGGTTGAGTAGTTTCAAAGCATCATCTATTTGTTTGTAGGGCACTATTGCAAAGATGTTGTCTACGTATCTGTACCATGTTTTAAACATATGAGGGAAGGCTTTAGTTGTATGTGTTTCGAAAAAGCTCATGTATAGATTGGCCAAAAATGGTGATAGCGGGCTTCCCATAGCTAGTCCTGAAATTTATTTATAATATTTTCCATCGAAGACAAAATAATTTTGATGTATACATATTTCAGTCATTGCCAAATATTCTTCTATTGCATTGGCATCTAGGTTTATAGAATTTAGCCATTTTTTCAGTTGAATCAAAAGTTTGTCTAATGGAATGCTAGGGAAGAGGGAGCAGACATCAAAAGATACTGAAGTGTCATGAGGTTTTAGTTTAAGATTTTGAATTTTTTCTACCAGGTCTAAAGAGTTTTTTATGCTCAGAGTATGGAATTGTGGAAAGGACTGAAATTTTTTGGACAGCCATTTTGCCAGAAGGTAAGTAGGAGTGTTTATATTATTTACAATGGGTCTCATGGGTATGTTGGGTTTGTGTATTTTAGGCAAACCATATAGTCTTACAAGGGTAGGGTTGTCCGGTTTGATAATCTTTTGTTCTGCAGTTGTTAAAATTTTACTATTAATGATGGTTTTTTGTACATCTTTTATGCATCGGTTGAGTGGATTAGAATCTATTTCCTGGAATTCTTTTTGTTGTAGTAACTAACATTTTTTCCTTGTATGTAGCTGTATCTAAGATTACTATTTTGTTCCCTTTATCAGCCCTTGAGAAGATTACATCCTTTTTCCTTAAAGAAAAGCAACACAAAGATAATTACATCAAAGCAAATAGTTTCAACCCAATTCCACACAAACATGCAACCATCAACAGTCTCACACACAGATTAGTAAATCTACCCCTCAGCCAGCAAGAATATCAAAACGAATACCATCAAATCTTAAAAACTGCAATTAAAAATGGATATGGAAAAAACCTTGTAGATAAAAAACTAAAATCATTCAAACTTCAAAAGAGATTAAAAATGATCACAGCTCTCACACCAATAAAATAAGAAATTAGATTTGCTAAATTTACTTACCACCCCTGGGCCACAAAAAAGTTCCAAAAATATTCAAGAAATACAATATATCATTGGCACCAAAAAACAATTACAACATTAAAAACCTACTTCACAGTAATAATACTGATAAGATAAAACCAGAGGAAAAGTCAGGCATTTACAAGATTAAGTGTAAAGACTGTGAAAAAATTTACATAGGAAGGACAAAAAGAAACATAGGCACTAGAAAGAAAGAACACTTCAGGCACTTAAGATACAAAAATATTGATAAGTCCGCAATAGCAGCTCATTTCTGGTCTGAAAATCATGAAATTGAAGATAGCACAGAATTACTAAAATACGTACAAAAACATAGTGAACTCGTCATATGGGAGAGGATATATATAGAAAAACATAAAAACCAACTTATGAACTTTGAAATCCCGCCAGAAGAGAATCCCACATTTAAGTTCATCACTAAATCAACAGATGGCAGCAGCAACCCCAGAATTACCCACACCGCTGGATCAAGCTTTAGTCGCATAAGAGCAGAAGATGCAAACGATGATTTGCGAAACATGTCCTCAAAATAGGTACGAAAGTGAAGCAGATGTGTAATAAATACAACTCATCTAAAAATTAATAATACTTACTTTTAAATTTTTCCAGAACATGTTTCAAAGACTTTGCCTCCTTCCTCAACCGGCCATCGACTGGTTCTCATTGGTGTAGTTGATGATATTTTGTCATAGGGCTCCTCTGGTGGCGGCTCACAGAACTTGCTGAACAAATCTTTCTGGGGGATGTCGAAATTGAATACTTTGTTCCTATTTTATGAAATGAAGATTTGTTCCCATGTGGATAGTTCTTGTTTTCCTGATGTATGTTTTAGTAGTTTTGATTCTGGATTTATGTTGTGGTTTTTTTCCCAAAAATGCGTGGCAACTGCTGATTTTTCTAATTGTTTATATTTTATGTTCCTAAAGTGTTCCTTTGCTCTTGTTTCTAAATTTATTTTGGATTTTCCAATATAAATTTGACTACAGTCACTGCATTCAATTTGATATATACCAGATTTTTTTTAGATGGAATGGCATCTTTGATATTTGAGCAAATTAGGTTTTTTAAGGAGAAATGGTTGACTAGTGCTAGTTTAATGTTTTGTTTTTTGAAGACTTTTTTGAAGTTATCAAAGGCCCATGGATGGTAAGTGAATTTTTTGACAATCATATTAGTTTCTGTAGCTGAGAGGGTTTTGGTTTCCTTTATTAGCTTCTTCTTTTTTGCTAAGTTCACATTTTTGTCTACCAATGACTTAGGAAAGTCATTTTTTGTGCTATTTCAATAATTTTGTTGTACTCTGTTTTGTATTCTTCTGCTGTGAGAGGGATGTTGACCAGTCTGTCTGCTAAACTATTGAAGATTGCTTGTTTGTGTGATCCTGTGTTGTAGCCATTGGCTTTTATGTAGTTGTCTGTCTGTTTTGGTTTTCTGTAAATGCCAAAGTTTAGTTTGTTTTTATTTCTCATTATTTTTAGATCCAAAAATTGTAAATAGTCGTCTTTTTTTATTTCTACAGTGAACTTGATTCTTTTTTTTTTTTTTTTTTTTTTTTTTTGGATATTTAAAAGTTTTAGTGCATCACTGATGCGTTTTTTTTTGTTTTTTTTTTGGTACTATTGCAAAGATGTCATTTACATTGCATTGCCAGTGTTTGAACATCCAAGGGAAAGCTTTGGTGATCCTTATTTCTAATGCACTCATGTACAGATCGGCCAGGAAGGGTGATAGAGGGTTGCCCATTGCTAAACCGGAAGTTTGGTAGAAATATTTTGTTTTAAACTGGAAGAAATTTTGTTCTATGCATAATTTGGTTAGTTTGATGTAATCTGAAATTTCAGGTGATGACATTCCAAGTGATTTGAGCCATTTTTCTATCAATTGTGGGAGTTGATTAACTGGTATGCTGGGAAACAGTGATTTAACATCAAACGAGACTAGTGTGTCCTCTTCTTTTAGTCCAGTATCCTTAATGTGATTTATAAGTTCATAGGTGTTTTTGATGCTTAGGCTGAAGGCAAAGTCTCTGAAACATGTTCCGGAAAAATTTAAAAGTAAGTGCTGTTTAGTGTCATTAATTGACTCCCTTTAAATTTAATTTATTATAACAACACTGTTTTCAACACTTCCAAGAAAGGAATTTTAATACTATATTTATTTTGAGGAACTAAAAATTTTCAAAAAAGTGTTTAAAGAGTTTGGTGGTTCAAATCCCGGCCATGGCATTGAATTTTTCAAGTTGACTATCTATATAATCAAAACCTTAAAAAGATAATATATTACAAACAGAAGGAAAACTATGGGGAAATTTATGTAACAGAATGACTAGAATCAAGAAAATCCTGTGCAGCAACCTTTAGACTTCATGACTGTCACAAACATTTATTCAGTGTATACTTAAAGAAAATATGGATGGAAATCACCGAGTCCGCTGCCCAAACTTTAGTCAAAACAGAATATCAAAATACTGGAGTGCAAGAGAACAAATATTTTCATTGCCAACTGCCTAACATTAGATACCAACCAACAAATTTTATTAAATTTCATTTATACAATTTCTCAAATTTCTTAAGCATGAACTGAAGTATATGTGAGGTGCAAATGACTTATTTTGGTCTCTGATACAAGATTCAAAATATAGGTCCTACGACTTTTGACTAGAGGACTGTTTTACACTTTTGGCTCTGAAAGTTATTTCTCCACATACTTAATGAAACATATTAAGAGAATTATACATTAACATGGCATTATAGTACATTTACTATCCTTCAAACTCTTCTGAAGCAGAATTATGAAACACCTGCTCACTCCATGAAAACCAGTACAAAACCAACAACAGATTGAAAATAAATGAAATATTATTAGTTATAAATTTCTGATTACAGATATCAGCATAGAATGAGTTGCCAATATTTATGTAGTTATAATATCTGTCACCACCTGTTGACTCATCTCCTTATGGAAAAAGGTCACAAAACTGATGTATACGTGGAAAGTGGGGTAATTCAATTAATATATTACATGTATGCTACAGTCATATTTGTAAGGGTTTTTATGTGTATTTTTTTAAAAGGAAATGTGTTAGACAAACTCCAGTTACAGACTACTTAATATACCTATTTTTCATAAGAAGTAGAAATTTCACGTTGCACACTGAATGTTTTTAGATAGTTTTAATGCACTCCACACTTAACCTGTAGAGTAGGTATAATGTGTTTTGTGAGCTGCCAAAAATGATTTTGTGTCACTGCAGTTTATCATCCCCTTACCACACACTCAATTCCTTTACTTTCATTAGAGGTTATTAGCCCAAAAGCACAGAGCACAAATTCTTTTTAAAAAGACTTCTATTAAATTTTTGCTGAAGGAAAGAAAGAAAATAAACTCTACCATCTCTCCTGTTTCTTGTCATGTGCTTCACATGAATTCACAGTCCATAGAGCTTAAAGTTACCTGAAATTCGTCTTCAGGATAAGGGTAAACCCTGGAAAAAACCTGATCCAGGTAACTCACCCTGACCGATTCTAACTCAGGACCTCTGGAACGTGAGGTAGACACGCTACCATCTATGCTACAGAGGCGGGGGCACATCAACATATTTTGTTTTTTAATTTCAGCATATTTCTTATTTGGTTTTCTGAAATTCTAATGTAACAAGTTATAGAATTTATTTCATTGCTCCACTTAATAGGTGTTTATAATTCACAAGTGAGCTGTTGCATTGGCAGTTTGTGCAATTCGCATTGGAGAGGCTCCAAATTTGAGCCCCCTGGGTCAACCGACCTGACTCCATTGGGGTTTATTCCTGGTTCTCCTTGGTTGCAAGGCAAATGTTGTGTTCAATATTTGATCTGTGAATTTCCCTATTATCCCTTACATAACTATATTCCATTTTCTTATTGTTCACTACTATACATCACCTATGCTGTGCATGCTATGATCAAAAACTTCCATGCTCCTTGATAGAAACTGCCTAGTCACTTTTACAAAGTGGAGGATAAAATGCTGAAGAAGAAGAAGAAGAAGAAGAAGAAGAAGAAGAAGAAGAAGAAGAAGAAGAAGAAGAAGAAGAAGAAGAAGAAGAAGAAGAAGAGAAGAAGAAGAAGAAGAAGAAGAAGAAGAAGAAGAAGAAGAAGAAGAAGAAGAAGAAGAGAGAAGAAGAAGAAGAAGAAGAAGAAGAAGAAGAAGAAGAAGAAGAAGAAGAAGAAGAAGAAGAAGAAGAAGAAGAAGAAGAGAGAAGAAGAAGAGAAGAAGAAGAAGAAGAAGAAGAAGAAGAAGAAGAAGAAGAAGAGAAGAAGAAGAAGAAGAAGAAGAAGAAGAAGAAAGAAGAAGAAGAAGAAGAAGAAGAAGAAGAAGAAGAAGAAGAAGAAGAAGAAGAAGAAGAAGAAGAAGAAGAAGAAGAAGAAGAAGAAGAAGAAGAAGAAGAAGAAGAAGAAGAAGAAGAAGAAGAAGAAGAAGAAGAAGAAGAAGAAGAAGAAGAAGGAAAGAAGAAGAAGAAGAAGAAGAAGAAGAAGAAGAAGAAGAAGAAGAAGAAGAAGAAGAAGAAGAAGAAGAAGAAGAAGAAGAAGAAGAAGAAGAAGAAGAAGAAGAAGAAGAAGAAGAAGAAGAAGAAGAAAGAAGAAGAAGAAGAAGAAGAAGAAGAAGAAGAAGAAGAAGAAGAAGAAGAAGAAGAAGAAGAAGAAGAAGAAGAAGAAGAAGAAGAAGAAGAAGAAGAAGAAGAAGAAGAAGAAGAAGAAGAAGAAGAAGAAGAAGAAGAAGAAGAAGAAGAAGAAGAAGAAGAAGAAGAAGAAGAAGAAGAAGAAGAAGAAGAAGAAGAAGAAGAAGAAGAAGAAGAGAAGAAGAAGAAGAAGAAGAAGAAGAAGAAGAAGAAGAAGAAGAAGAAGAAGAAGAAGAAGAGAAGAAGAAGAAGAAGAAGAAGAAGAAGAAGAAGAAGAAGAAGAAGAAGAAGAAGAAGAAGAAGAAGAAGAAGAAGAAGAAGAAGAGAAGAAGAAGAAGAAGAAGAAGAAGAAGAAGAAGAGGAAGAGAAGAGGAAGAGGAAGAGGAGAGGAAGAGGAAGAGGAAGAGGAAGAGGAAGAGGAAGAGGAAGAGGAAGAGAAGAGGAAGAGGAAGAAGAAGAGGAGAAGAGGAAGAGGAAGAAGAAGGGAAGAGGGAAGAGGAAGAGAAGAGGAAGAGGAAGAGGAAGAGGAAGAAGAGGAAGAGAAGAAGAGGAAGAGGAAGAAGAGGAAGAGGAAGAAGAAGAGGAAGAAGAAGAGGAAGAAGAGAAGAAGAGAAGAAGAAGAAGAAGAAGAAGAAGAAGAAGAAGAAGAAGAAGAAGAAGAGAAGAAGAAGAGAAGAAGAAGAAGAAGAAGAAGAAGAAGAAGAAGAAGAAGAAGAGGAAGAAGAAGAAGAAGAAGAAGAAGAAGAAGAAGAAGAAAAGAAGAAGAAGAAGAAGAAGAAGAAGAAGAAGAAGAAGAAGAAGAGAAGAAGAAGAAGAAGAAGAAGAAGAAGAAGAACAAGAAGAACAAGAAGAAGAAGAAAAAATTATAATGTATAATAGATTACAAGGATAGCTATACAGGTTACTTGCTATAATAATAAAAGTATAAGAAAGAGATGAATGAAGCTAGTTACAGTGAAGCAATAAATATTATACAAATATAACTATTTGTAACAAAAAAACTTCACTTATCTTGAGCAAATTATGTAAATTTTTCTTATTAGTTGAATTAGTTGAGATCGATTTCATGAACCATTGCTCACGTCCTCAGTCAACCCCTGAGGACATTCTGTTGACTGAGGACACAAGCAAAGGTTCGTGAAATCGATATCAACTAATTGAACTGATAAGAAAAATTTACATCATTTTCTTAAGATAAATGAAGTTTTTTGTTATATTTGTATAATACTATACCTGGTATTTACACCATGGATCTTCTTCTTTATGTGCATTTGGTCTATCACTGAGCTACATGGGAGCATGCCAGTACAAAAATTTAAACTCTCCAATTTTTTCAAATTTACCAGTAATATCACAAGAAATTCTCAAACTTTCAGATATATTACAATGGTCTCCTACAATTCATAAGTAATTCTTGGGCTTCCTTTGTGAAAACATCAAAGTGGATTCTTATTAATGTAGCACTTAACAAAATATCTGCATCTATAGCCTAATATGCCTATAATGATTCAATTTTCTAAAGATTTAAACTACTGCTTCAGCCTCCTGTATTCCACTTGTATGTGTAGAAAAATGTAGAACAATTATAATTAGTATATAAATATAATTATAAGTAATTGTAATTATAATAATTCTTGGTTAATATTAAAGCATATACAAAAATAAACTTTGGCAAATATAGATTTTTTATAATTCCTTTCATGGAAGTGTTGAAAACAGTGTTTGTTGTAATAAATTAAATTTAAAGGGAGTCAATAATGACACTAAACACACTTACTTTTAAATTTTCCCCAAAAAATAGGAACAAAGTATTCAATTTCGACATCCCCCAGAAAGATTTGTTCAGCAAGTTCCTCAAACTGCCACCAGAGGAGACCTATGACAAAATATCGCCAACTACACCACTGAGAATCAGTCAATGTCCAGTTGACAATGGAGAGAATAGCCTTTCTGGAACATGTTCCAGGAAAATTTAAAAGTAAGTGTTGTTTAGTGTCATTAATCGACGCCATTTAAATTTAACAGATATTTTAACTTATAATTTAACATACTACAATCAGCTAGGTTCTAACACATGATGGAATGACTTTGTGAAATTATTCTCTAATGAGCCTGGATCCATAGTTACCCAATTTCCACCTTAGCAGATTAGGAGAAAACTCAGAATTTGAATTTTCAAATATTTATACTTTCCTCAATTGTAAATTTGTTGCTGAACTTATTGCAGTAGGCGGTGAGAAAAGCTTTTAATAGTGTTATTCAGTGTCATTAAAAGTGTAATATTTCACAACCAGCTGAACTTGTAAGTAATTTTCGCTTATTGAAGTTATAATTAAACATTCAACTTGAAGTGTGAATGTTAGCCACTTCATGCATTGCATAAAATGCATTATTTATTATATATTTAATTTCAATTGGTTAGCTCTTTTCAAAACATTGCTGTTTTGTTAAAAAGCAGAACATCAGTTGTCTGCAATGCAGACTGCCTTTGTCTAGTTGCCAACATCATGCAATCCAATCAACAAGAACAAACCTTATCAAGTTCACATTCTATCAATCCTGTGACACTGCTACTACATCTCGTTCAGTCTTACATCCACCCAAGTTAGTTTACAAATGCCCGTTCGAAGAACTGAACCAAGACGACGCCTCCACGTTAAATGATGGTTTTTTCACTCCAAGCAAAAAACATACAGCGCTGGCCTCAGCTAATAAACTCTAAATACATTGTGGTCTTAACCTCCATACACAATAAATTTTCGCCTTTGGAAACAATGGAGGAAGATGACGACTCAGCTGCTAAGTTAATTCCTCTGCAGCTCCTAAATCAGGATTCCACCTATATTTCTCCATGAAGTCAACAATTATCAGCAGATTATCCGAGACATAGGTGCTATTGTAAAATATGACTATTCAACACAACAAAACAAAGTTCTTAAGATAAACACAACTTCAGTTAATGACTTCCAAGCCCTTACAAAATTCCTGGATGAATCAAAGCTCCCTTTTCATACTTTCCGGGATTCAAATTCCAAAAGGCTTGGAGTTATCTTGAGAAATGTTCCTGATTCCCTTACAAACGACGACATAGTTACAGAATTAACCACTCTGAAGATACCAGTAACGAAAGTTACCAGGCTGTTCTACAAAGATCGACAACCTATGCCCCTGTGTGCTGTAGAATTAGAAAACGACGAGCAAGGGAAGAGATCTTTGAAGTTAAACACATTCAGCATGTTTTAATAAAAGTTGAGTATCATAAGAAACTCACAAACATCCCACAATGTACACGATGCCCGCGCTATGGGCATACTAAAAACTTTTGTCGTCTTACACCCTCAATGTGTGAATTGTACCTCATTTCTCTGAATGCCCAAAAAACAAGGGCAACTCAGCCTTCTTGCATGAACTGCGGAGAAGCTCATCCGGCAAATTTCACAGGTTGTCATTATTACCTGGAATTTATAAAGAAATCCAGTGCAAAAAGTACCCGAGTGTGTAACAGCCCCTGCACCTCCAAGGCTAAACGTGGAAAATTTCCCGAAGTTGACACCAACCTGTCCCTCTTCTCCTCCTGAAACTCCTCAGTGCTTCGCTCTATCCCTCCAGAAGAGAAAAGTTTCCTGCCTTCTACTCAACAACAATCTACACAACATTCTTCTTCTGCTTCTTCCTCCCCTAATGACACAGGCAACCTTCTTTAGCTAGCTGTTAATTTTCTAGCACCATACCTACCAAAAATCAAATCCTTTTTTATTACAGCTGTTTGCAAGTTTGTTTGCTAATAGCTACTAAAAATCAAGTTAATACATTCTCTCAACTAACTATATTAAACTGGAATGCTAATGGAATCATAGCCAAGGAGGAAGCCTTTTCAGAATTGATCTCAAGATACAACATCGCAGTAGCTTGCATCACTGAGACTCACCTACTATGGCAGGAAAGTTTTCAGTACCTGGTTATGCAGTGTATAGGTCCGATCGCAATGCTCCATTGCCTCGGGTGGAGTGGCCATCTTCATTCGAAAGGACCATACAACCACTACTCGTTTTGCTATCCCAACTAACCAGCCTCGAAGCTTGTGCAGTTCAAATATTCATGAAAAACCCTCCAAAATGACAATAATTTCAGCATACAAGCCGCCAGGACTCAGTCTCAATGTTCAGATATTAATACTATTTTCTGATACAGTGCCGATCCTTCTCATGGGAGATCTAAATGGTAAGCATGAAACATGGGGATGCGTGTGACAACCCAAATGGAAGACGATTATTAACAGCAGTTGGGCGTAATGCAGTCAACATCATAGCCCCACCTGGTCCTACTTTCTATAGGCAAAATATAACACCTGATATTCTGGATATAGCACTCTACAAAAATCTATCAGATATTCCCACCATATGACAGTAATACCTGAAATGGACTCAGACCACTGCCCTGCCTTGATCTCCTTTGACGATAATTTGATTCTACGTCCACTACCCACTTGGAGACTCCGCAAAAGTTTCATAAACTGGGAGACCTTCCAACATGTAACTGATAATGAGTTGAAAACTGCGTGCAATCTGAAAACTCCCAGTGGTGCAGAAGCAGCAATTCTTGAGTTTACAAAAGCCATAACCAGCTATGATAAATCAAAAGCTCCAGCCAAAACTCAGCAACAGAGAAAACCCTATTATGAAACCTTGCCCTCTAACATCAGATGTCTCTTCAAAGACAAACACAAAATGCGCCGGCTTTGGCAGAAGTGTAGAGAAACTTGGCAACTTCATCGTTTGAACCAACTCACAAGAGAGGTAAAGAAACAAATGGATGAATATCGGTATTCGACTTACCAACAGCACCTCTCCAGTATTTCACCAGAGGATTCATCCTTGTGGAAGGGAACCAAAAGAGTATTAAAAGAACCGATGCTTATTCCATCTTTAATACAAGATGGTAAACACTACATATCCAACTTTGAGAAGACCAAGCTATTCGCAGATACTCTACAACGTACCTTCTGCCCAAATCCAGTAGTTAACGAAGAATTTAACCAAGAAATCGAACGTTTTCCTGATTCTTATGCCACTGTTCCACTCCCCATTGACTTCACTGCACCTAAAGAAATCTTGTTCATAATCCAGCAACTACCAGCAAGGCAATCGCGTGGTCATGATCTAATTCCAAATTTTGTATTGAAACATCTGACTCACAAAGCACTTGCTATTCTAGCCACACTTTTCAACAGTTGTATGCGTATGGGTTATGCAGAATATGGAAACATGCCATAATTACTGTTATCCATAAGCCAGAAAAATGCCCCTCAGACCCAAATAATTATCGTCATATAAGTCTGCTACCAACTCTATCCAAAGTCTATGAAAAAATTATACTGAAGCGTTTGGCAAAATTTCTAAATGAAGTACCAGTATTATCTCCCTTTCAATTCGGTTTTCGTTGCAAACATTCAACCACCCATCAAATTCTCCGGATTACAGAGCAAGTGGCACAAGGCTTCAAAATGAAAGAACACACAGCTGCAGCATTCCTATACTTCACTCAGGCATTTGACAGAGTTTGGCATAAGGGTCTTCTATACAAACTGTTCATCTATGACATCCCAGACTACCTCTATAAAATAGTTTCCTCTTTTCTGTCACAATGTACATTCTCAGTCCGCATAGGTAGTAGCCACTCTTCTACCAAACCTATAACAGCAGGCGTTCCTCAAGGATCTATCCTGGGACCAGCTCTATTCAACTTGTACACCTCTGATATTCCTGCAACGCCTACAGTTCAAATTGCTATGTATGCGGATGAAACAGCAATCTTCGCAACACATTGCAATATCCACACCACCAGAAATCATCTTCAAGAGGCCTTAAACTTAATTATACCCTGGCTTGATAACTGGCATATTTCACTCAACCAGCAAAAATGTGAAGCAATTATCTTTACACCATGCAGACCAGACTATCCTCCACCAGTAACACTCCTAGTGAAACCTATACCCTGGAAAACTGAGACTGAAACAGTTAAATACATTGACGTACTCACGGATCAACGACTCACTTGGAAACAACACATAAGTAAAAAACTCAAACTAGCTCGAGCAAGACTGGCTAAGTTCTACCCTCTTCTCAACAAAAGAACTTTACTCAAATTAGAAAACTGCACACTACTCTACACGACTTTATTAAGACCGCTCCTACTGTATGTCTGCCCAGTCTGGGGAGGGACGGGTCCTCAAATCAAACGTATCCAGACATTTCAAAACAAAGTATTATGAATCTCAACAAATGCACCATGGTTTGTCAGAAATAGTCAAATACATAGAGAAACTGGAATCAGCACCATTCAACAGTCAATTTATTCACAAGCCGAAAAGTTCTACAGCAACCTAAAACACATCTCAGGAGCCATTCACTATTCCCTTGGCAGAAAACCCAGCTTTCCAACCCGCATCAGGAGTCATCTAGGATCAGCTCTCACAACAAGATCTTCTGTAATACTTAAAACAATAATGTACCTACTTATGGGGGCCCCAATTGGGCTTTCCTCATTTTATTGTTATTCACTGTATATTGTATGTAAATAATGTCTATGATCAATGATCTGTAGAGTGCAGATGCGCTGATCGATCAATAAATGAGTTAATAAAAAATTAAAAAATTGTTGCTCATTTTTTAAGATGATCCTATAAAGAGAATCAAAAATTCAAAGTCATTACATGGCAATTCATGGTTAAAACATTGATTAATGCTCAATCCTAATATATTTTCTTACTTGCCTTGTAGCTACAAATAAATAAGCAATGAAAGCATATCTGCACATGTTAATTTTGATTAACAGAAGTAGACAGAAGAATATGCCATTGCAATAATGGATTTTTTTAATAAATTGTAGAGGATGTGATGTAAATGTAACTTCTTTTTTTCTGTATCAACACCTGAATGTGACTTTGACAGTTCCTGTCTTAAAATGAAGTTACCTTTTCAGATGTATGTGATGCTGAATATGAATGGGCCAATGTCTCCAACAGCAGAATGATGTATTTAGCAAAGATGAAAGACTATTCTTACTGCAGCATTGGCTGGCAAACATACAATCCAGAAGTAGATAGAGAAATTAAGAGAAGAACTCCATGGCTGTACCGCAAAGGTATCGGAAAGTTTGATAATAATTAATATATAAAAAACTCGAGCTAATAACAGTGAAGCCATTCAAATATTGAAAAAATATAATTTGTTTCAAACCTCACTTATCTTTTTAACAAATAATAAATCTGCAATTCCTTCAATTGCATAGTCAGCTCATGTTTTATCTGTTTATTTTAATATGGTTACTGCCACTAGGTGATAAATTGTTCACTTTTTATTATATTTGTTATTTTTTTAAAAAGCATAAATGAAATCTATAGGTAATTACTATATTTTTTGTAATATGTAACTTTACACTGATAAAAAAATTATTATAAGAATACTTTAAGCCATATCACCACAGTTATATTATCTTATTATTCCGTAGCAAAAGCATATATGAATATACGTCTTGCCGGAATACAATGTAAACTATACTACCATTAGTCAGCAACTTCTGATTGTTTTTCAATTTACTTTATAGTATTACTTTTAAATTATACATAGACATTTCATAAAAAATGTTTACATAGCTACATAACAATCAATTATTTAACATTCAACAAAATTCAGATTTTCAAATTTTCAAATTTTAAATATTACTAAATTTTCACCTTAGTCTTCATCATCTTTCTCTCCCCCCCTCTCTCCATCCATCCACCCATCCACCCAGCCGTCCGTCTGTCTGTCCGTCCATCCCTCCATCCATCCGTCCATCCATCCATCCCTCCATCTGTCTGTCGGTCTGTCTGTTGGTCTCTCTGTCCATCCATCCATCTATCTAATTTAACAAACACCTTGGCTTGTTCAGAATAATTCTTTTAGCAAATCATGTCAAAAGTTTACGTTTAATTTATGAATAATTAATAGCATATGTAAACACATAATAGCATCCAATGACGATAGTCACTGTAGTTCATAGTTGTTACATCACAATATGTCATTATATATTGATATTTTAGTTATTTTAGTGATGAAAACTATTTGGGCTAAAAATATGACGTTTTATGGAAACGTAGAGTCAGACTGAAAAATTCAATGCCATAGCCGGGATTTGAACCACGGATCTTCTGGTTTCCGTCCAGCCGCACTACCATTGTGCTACTATGGCCAACGTGCCGATATGACACTAAATTCTCCAACTGACTCGTATTTTCCCGGTAAACCACTTAGGAGTTCTCATAAACACATGAGACAACTACCTCAATGGCGACTTACTACTGTAAGTACTTTAAGGCCCAGGTTTTTTGATAGTAAACCACTATTAGGTTAATTAATGGAAATTAATTATTCTTTCACACTGGCCGTGTGTAGGCTAAATTGTGGAAACGTAGAGTCAGACTGAAAAATTCAATGCCATAGCCGGGATTTGGTTCGTCTCATGTGTAATGTTTCTGTCACCATCGAGCATGTGGCACCCAATGAAATGTTCAGTATTTCAGAAAGTGATCTTAAGGTAATTCGTCAATCCTCTCTCACAATGGCAGCAGCAGCGTTGATGTTTTCTTCCGTAAGAGCAGTAACTGGAGCACTGGGTCCATCTTCCTTTGAAATTGATTGTCTCCCCTCTTTAAACATTTTAAACCATCTTTGAGCTGTGCTGTAGGGAAGAACAGACTCTCCTAGGCCTCCTGTAACATTGTATAGACCTCAACTGAAGATTTGTTGAGACGAAAGCAGAATTTCAAAGCTGCATATTGTTCCTCGCATGTTACCTCCATTGCAGCAGTAGGCGATACTGAACATGTCTGAACTTGCGTGGTTCTCACAGGCGGGAACCAGAGTACCAACAATGAAACTACTACGGCATGTTTGTTTCACATTAAGCTAACAGTGTATAATAAGATTGAATTTTAGTGCGAAAAATTATGACTGTAAAAAAATTGTGATCATTCTTTATTGAACAGTCCTCGTAATTGATTACAATATGTACCATATTTGTCATTCCCTGCAATCATACTACCGACAGCTGAACAGATTAAATACAACAAATGCTAATTTGAAAAGGTACATTTGAATTAACACTGTGAAGTAATTCAAATTATACTATGAGTCGACTAAGACACTCTGTAGTTCACATACCACAAATTTTCTTTCAACATATTTCACCTCTTCTTGAATGCATTATAATATCTTGATAATGCCGTCAAGTGGAGGCAAAATTGATGTACAGAGTGTCTCAGTCGACTCATAGTATAATTTTAATTACAGTAAATGTTACTTTACTTTTGGTGTTGGTCGCTGTGTGTGAAATGTCAGCGACAAGAAAGTATGCTGTAACAGCTCCTGGATGCCCTTCCACTCCTCAAAGGCTTACACCTGCCCTGGGGGCAGAGACCTACCCGATCTATAGGACGAGTACTTACAGAGGGCAAATTGCCTAACATATAAAGCCAACTATTTAAGTTGAATGATGGAAATTAGTCGTTCATTCACATTAGCCCTATATAAGCTAAGGTTTTGCATCAATAGTCAAACTGAAAAATTAAATGCCATGGCCGGGATTTAAATCTCCTGGTTTCTGTTCAGTCGCTCTTAACCATTGAGCTACCAGGACCAACGTGCCATCCTGACACTAAATTCTCCAATTGACTCACATATTTTCCCTGTAAACCACTAGGGGCTCTTGTATTTGAGACACACCATTTGTGGCAACTATTATTGTAAGTACTTTTTGTAATCATTAATGACCGGCCTAAAATTTTTCCGAACACTGAAGATGTCCTATTTGCAGATGATACCAGTATGATTTTTAAGGGCAAAGACAGTGAGGAATTACAATTGTGTATTGGCCGGTTAATGGAAGGACTTAGTAGTTGGTTAAAATGTAATAAGTTAATTTTAAACACTAGTAAATCCTATTGTATTAACTTGGATCTAACAATAAGAGGTAGATCTGTACAACTTCTAAATATATCAATAGATAATGAGAGAGTTCCATATGTTACAGAAACTGGTTTTTAGGAGTCACAATTGATAATCATTTAAGTTGGAAACATCACATACAGAATGTCATAATTAAATTGAACAGAGCAAATTTTAGTTCTTAAAGTTAAGAGATACTTGCAACCTGCATACTTTGAAACTGATATATAAAGCATATGTAGAAAATATAATAACACATGGAATTGCAGTTTGGGGATCTTCCAGTGGATTAGGTGCAGCTTTTGTTATTCAGAAAAAAATTATTAGAACTATGTTGAGTTTAAATTGTCTCACTCATTGTAAACCTTATTTTAAAGAGCTTAAATATCTAACTTTTCCTGGTCTTTATATTTTAAAAACTGTTCATTACATTCATAGGCATATTGATAAGTTCTGTATCAACAAGGATATACATTAATATAATTTTGAGGCGAACTAGCACTCAATACTCCACTTATTGCTAGTATTTACCTAGAACACATAGGTATCATGTACCTAGAACAAGTACATGCAAATATGGCTTCAGTCCCTACAATTAGACCAAAACATCATAGAGGAATACCTTCACTTAACAAATATTTGCATTGAACAGTCCTTTTTTACATTCAATAAAACATGTTTCAAACAAAAATCGGGACTATCTATGGGCAACGTATTGTCCCCATTTTTGGCAGACCTTTTCATGAGGTTTTTGGAAACCCAAAACACAAAGGTATTCCCAATAATTTTCAAATATTGGTATAGATATGTGTGACATTTGGGCAATAGTAAATGAGAAACAAGTGGATGATGCATTAAAACTGCTTAATTTACAAAATCCTGCAACAAAATTTTCTATAGAAAAAGAGACAAACAATGAAATCACTTTCTTAGATTTGAAACTTACCAGAAAACATAATAAATTTTAATTTGGCATACATAGGAAGGAAACACACACAGAACATTTCATAAAATCAAATGGATATAACCCAAGACAACACAAGCATGCTGTTATCAACAGTTTAACTTACAGGCTGGTTGTTGTTGTAAATTACGTCCTCCAACGTTGTCATATCGGACAATGAATGGAATTGATGAAATTATACTCAAATGAATCCGGAGTCCATGGAGCTTAGAGTTACCTGACATTCGTCTTTCAGGATAAGGGAAAACCCCAGAAAAACCTTATCCAGGTAACTCACCCTGACCGAGATTCAAACTCGGGACCTCTTGAACGTGAGGCAGACACGCTACCATCTAGGCTACCGAGGCGGGCTACAGGCTGGTTAATGTACCTTTAAACAAGATGGAATATATCAAAGAGTACAATAATATCATTCACATTGCAGAATACAATGGATTCCGTGCTGAATTGGTCAAAAAGAAAATTGAGAAATTCAAAAGACAACAAAGATGCAAACAAGTAACTACTCTTTCCTCAATCATCCCAGAGGTACACACCTTTTTCAAAAAGTCTTCAAAGAGCACAATATTACTTCGGCCCCACAGAACAAATTTAGTGTACAACACCTTTTGAAATCACATAATACAAAGGACAGACAAAGAATCAGGTGTGTACCGGATAAACTGCAAAGGCTGTGACAACTTTTACATTGGAAAAACTAAAAGGAACTTGAACATTAGGCTTAAAGAGCATTTTAGGAACATCAGGAACAAAGAAATAGATAAATTGGCAGTAGTGTACCATTTTTGGAAGAAGAATCATGATATAGGACGAGAAATCCACTTATTAAAAAGTGTCCAAGGTCCAGCTGCATTAACCACATGGGAAAAAATCTTCATAAAGAAATATGAAAGGAAATTGTTTAATTTTGACACTACCTTTGAAGAAAACACAAACTTCAAGTTCATCAAGATACCGACAGAGACGCACCTATCACCTCCAAGGAGTTCACCAAACCAACATCTATTAGTCGACAACAGCTGATGATGTTAGGAACATCCTAACGAAACGCGTTCTAGGTAAATACTAGCAATAAGTGGAGCATTTAGTACTAGTTCGACTCAAAATTATATTAATTTTGTGCTTCATCGTATCATAGTCCTTACACATTGGAAAGGAAATACACAATCATTTCACCAGAAATCAAAATCATATTCATTTCAATATGGTTAGAAGAGCTAAAAAATTTAATTCAATATATCATAGAGGTTTAACTATGAATAATTATGTTATTGATAAATTACAGATACATTATTCTATGAAATTAAAAAAAAAACTCTTAAAGCAATTCTAATTAAACAAGGTTTCTATATTGTTGATGAATGTTTAGAATATTTTAGTAAATAGAGAAATATGTTGTTATTATTATTATTATGTTTTGAATGTTGTAACTGTAAAATGTATACCTCGGCCGTTCTATCTGCGGCTCTGACATTTCTCGAGAGGGGGAAGCGGGCTGTTGCCAGTTCTTGAGCGGGAATTTCAAGCAGAGGAACAATGCGTATTTTAAATATTTCATGTATTTGCATATTTCACGAACCAGTAGCCATATTATTATAATAGCGATAATAATAGGACTTACGAACACTAAACATCGGAGTTCACGCACGAAAATTATACCAAAGAAAGTTCACCAGCGCAAGCCTCTATTAGGCCACGTGGCTCAAACAAATTTAAGCTGGCAACACGGTGTTGGGTTCGGGAGCCACGCCTACCAGCGACAACGCTGATTGGCGCTAGCAGACAGTTTTAGCTTCCTGACCACGACACCGGATGTACAGACTCCCAGTATCACCAACAGAAGCAGTTGGTGTGCGTGAAAGGTGTGAACGAAATATTTGAATGGAGTGATGCTGTAAAGAATATCTTGCATGATAATGAAATTACAAGTTGTATTTCAATGTTTTAAAGCTAATAGATTCCTATACTCTCATTATAAAGATAATTCTGACGATATGTTTTCAATTACTCATTATTATATGTTGGTACTAGTAACCTTCCCCCTCCACCTCCTGCAGCCACTAAATGTCAGAGCCCAAGATACAGCGGCCGGACAGTAGTAGTATTGACGAAACCGGATTTATATGTGTAAATCATATGGTGAACAATAATAAATAAATATTTTATTGTAAACACTCACTCTAATCCACATGATCAATATCCTGTGCATTCCCCACCATATAGAAATGAATACACAGCATTCTGACAGATTTAGTATGAAGATTTGTGGCAGTAAACTCTAATTTATGTTCATAATAATTGTTGGCCTTTCAACTTCCTCAAAAATGGCTTTGCAGATTTAATTCAAATATATTTACAAAATGTACATTTTGAATTTTCTACTAATAGGCCATAAAACCTTCTTAATTTTGAATGGTGGAGGGTAAACCACAACAGAAAGGCAATATCCTACTGCACAGATACTGTCAAGCACACAAATCCAATTTTGTGGCGTTAAATATTTCCAAGGTATTTATTCAAAGAGAAGCTATCATAGGGTGATTTATCTGAATAAGGCTTTCTCCCCAGGGTTTTCCCTTATCCTCAAAGGTGAATCTTGAGTAGCTCTAACTTCTATGGACCCTGGATTAATTTAAGGACAGAGGGACGTGTGGAAAGCACAATGCTTGCGTTTAGCTACTCACTTTTGAAAAATCAAAATTCATGGGTTTGCTTTGTCACAGGTCAATGAAATTAATACCATCTAACACAAACTATTTATGAATATGTTGATAAAGCAAAACATGTAATATAAATTCATAATATTTCTCAGATGCTTTCTAAGATGACGTCAACAAACGAAATTTTCTAAACACATGTTATTATTTAGTTACACATAACCGCCATAATTGTTTTCATAAGTTATCCAATTTTTAGGGGAAATAAAGTACTCCGTGATGCATAAAATGACCGTGTTAGAATTTTTATATAGTTAAGTATATAGACAAAAAAATGTTGAATTTGATACCATTATTCTTTCCCTTAAAATGTACAGATTTTAAATTTTTAAAAATTCAAAATGTTTTACCTGAAAATATCTTTACGGTCATTTTATTAAACATAATGGTTTGTAACACTACAAAAGGTTTCAGACCTCTAACATAAGTGGTCTCTGAGAAATGTGTACCCAAACATGTAAAATTGAAACTTGTGGGAAAATGCAAAAAACTAAAACAGGTTTTTCAGGTAACTCACCAAAAGTTACAACATTCCTGCACCATAATCCTGTACTTTTCTGCACCAGTTTGGTTAACAATGATAGCTCTACACTTACAAAACTCTTCTGAGCTCCACTGTTACGTACGCAAAAGCTGTTGTCATCATCTGGTTGAATGTGATACAGTTTTCTTCTAGAAGATGAAAATTTACCGCAACTATGTAGGTTAGATACACTTTCAATGTCACTGTTTTTTGTGTTTTTAAGACAAAACACTGTCTTTCTCCAACCAAAACGCTTTACTCTACCCATATTTATAGCAAAGCTTCAAATCATCTTGAATAAATAACACTCAAGTCGATAATTTGAACTGTGTACAAAACTGCAACTATAATCCACATGTACTTCAAATGTAAAAAAATTCGCCATCTTGTGAGAGCCTTCTGGAAATACACTTGCAGCTTGCAGCCACATTGCAGCAGAGATACCAACAACACGCATAAAATTTACCGCATAGCTCTGCTGCCACTGGCTGCCACAAATCACAAAGTTATAACAATTTTAATTTCAATGGTTATGTATGTCATTAAAAGGGGGTGTGGACATGGTGACGCCATGTTTAAATTACCATTTAAAGGGCTTAAATATTAAGAATGCCTATAATGCAATATATCATTGGATTCGTAAAATCTTGCATATTTTTATAAGACAAAAAAATCGATTTTTTTAGGCATTCACACGTCCCACTGTCCTTAAGCATAATTTCAGCCATTTCATTCATCATCTGATATTACTGCATGCCCACGACAATAAGGCTAGAGGGGAATGAAGCGCACAGGAGCTTGAACTGTTTATCTGCTCCGGTAGCAGATCTGTTTACTAGGAAATGAGTGTATGAGAGTGCATATGAGTTACCCATGCTGCCAGATTTAATGTTTGTTACAGTAACTGTAGTGAGAGGTATTATGTATAGGTGAGTTATGTGACAACACTTGTGTATTTTAGACGAACCTTCCATCCTTGTCATACTCGGAAAGGGTGCATAAACATCGTACGGACAGCAAAAGTGATTACGTTACACATTCCTCTAGCTTGCCTTCTTGTCCTGGGCAAACAGTACCTACATTGGAAGACGTTACGTAAAAAAGTATGTTTTAGCTTACATTATTTCTCTTCTATATTCAACAAACTACGTAATGGAGTAATCAGGTTCAACTGTAGTAACAAATCGTCCTCCACGGTAACATACTGTTCTCAGTTTTCTTCGGAAGAGTAGTAAAGTCGGTGGTTCCGTGTCATACATTTGCAGATTAAGATTACTACGGAGTGGATTCTGCTCCAAAACTTTGGTTTATTGTACCTAAGCCTCAAATGAGGCATCCCCTGGAGGAAGCATGAGCCGAGAGAAGACAGAGTGGCCGACCCAAGGAGTCACGACGTCGCCGAGACACCCTCCGATAGTTTCTACCCTGAAAGAGACCACCAGATGAGAAAAATGAAATGTGTAGTGTTTAACGCCCGCTTTTACTACATACGGCACCGCAGGCGGTGACACTGATGATACATGAGATGAAGATGGAGCACCGGTGGAATGAGATGGCGGGGGAAACCGGAGGTCCCGGAGAAAACCCGCCCCAGCGCCGTGTTGTCCAATACAAATCTAACTGTGCGGTCGGCTGGGATCGAACCCTTGGTGAGAGCCCAGCGGTTTAACCACTGAGCCACAGCGTGGCCTCACCAGATGAGAGATGGTGTGAAATGATAATGGAGATCAAATGGAGGGACAGGAAATTCGGGGGATGCAATTAACCTAACCAGCATTCACCTAGCGACACAGGAAGGTAGGTCTTAGGTCGTCCACGGCAATCGAACCCAGACCTCCCGAATGCGGACCACAGACGAAAACGTCTGAGCCATCCCGCTCGTTACATTTGCAGAAGATAGAGAAGGTATTGCATTCCACCCAAAAATTCGATACCGAGATTTCAGTGGAAATACACGTTTTGAGGTGTTCTGAATCCAAGAGGAAACATTTTTAGAAAAAAAAAATACTTGTGTGACTCTGTGTGTGTGTGTGTGTGTGTGTGTGTGTGTGTGTGTGTGTGTGTGTGTGTGTGTGTGTGTGTGTGTGTATGACATAGAAAACCGAATATCGCTTAAATAACGAACTTGGTACCAGTGGAGTGGCGTTAATGTTGCCTCTGTTGCCGCCGACAACAGCTAATACGTTCTAGAAAGTGTATCCTAATTTTACATTTTTTGTTGTTCAAATAATAATGGAAAGTCCAAGCCATTTCACTTTCAAATTTCAGTTACGTTAATTTCTGACCAATCCGCGAGACAAGTCGGTGATAGATATCCCGAGGCCGGTCATCTAGCATCCTCCAATTCTAAATAGATCATTATTTTGCCAGTGGCACCCATCGGCAAACTTGGAACTTTCAGACGCGTGTGGAATATCTTGGTGAAACTGTTTAAGTTACTTTTTCATTTGACATATCATTTATAACTGTAGGCTGAATGTAATAAATATTATAAAGAGTTTAAACCCCGATATTCATTTATATACACCCTGTATAACAAACTATAGTTCTTTTAGTGTACTTTACACTTAAGATCAATGTTCAAATCACATACGTACTAGTGGGTTAAAGTTCTTGACAATTTGTCTGCAAAAACTTTTGAATATCACAAAACACACTTTATTCGGTAGCGAGTGAAATTACAAGAAGCTCTGAACTCTCATTGATGTGCATCATGGGAGTTTTTATTGACTTCTTCATGGCAGTCCCACGTGATAGCAGCAGCAAACAGAGCCGAAATCTTGGTATTGCATAATGCCCTCCTCTCCTCTCCATGGCAAAGCGTGGAGACATATCGGAAAGAACGTAAAATAACGGAACTTTTACGCAAGCCTGTCGCACAAACACGGAAGTCCAGCAAACAACAATTTAATGTAATTATTTTTGGGGTCCACGAAGGGGAAAGTCTTTTAGTTTAGTCCCATGTTCAGATGAATTTCTTTTACTGTTTTTATGTTGAAGAGATCATAGTCTTTGTAAGTAACGCGCAAGTAAACCTGGCGTATTGCGGTATGTTCAACCGTATAGGCGTGTCAACAAACCCAGTAGCGGTAAATGTAGAACAAATGAACTCACAATTGCGTGGCCGGAACTGGACATAATCGTGGGTGTATAGCTCATGAAGTGTGACATCAGCAAGACATGACGTGAGGGGCGTAGCCCGGTCATAGCGAAATATGGGTAGTAGTGGCTAGCAAGGGAACTGATGTCACCAACACCTGCCCCCAAAGTACAAATGCTATAATTTATACTAACAGCTCTCTAAATTATCTACACCACTATTATTAAGAGAGACAATTTGTCTGAGTGCGTAGAATAGTTTTAAAAAAGCACTCAACCCATTTTGATAATTATTTTACCATTAAAAACTATAAACACCTTCTATAATCTGTCTCAACCTAGTTCAATCCTGTTGTAAACATCTGGGTGGGAAGAGAGGCAAAGACAGCGATATTGGGTAGAAAGCGGTTAAGCTGTTGATTGGTTTAGTGAAGTTAATGGGAGTTTTCTTTTATTTGCATACGTACGATAAACCCCTCCTTTAAGTACAGTACTGTAAGTAGTTTTCTGATCACTGCTCTGTGCGAGCTAATTTCGGAGAGAGAAAATTATGCAAATGTTTCGGTTCTTATAAACGTAATAGTCCCTGCTTCACGTACCACAAAGATGTGTTCTGGGCTCTTGAGTCCTGAAAGGAATACTTACAACAGATATATGTATGCTAGATTAGATTAGATTGATTTGCGTTCAGTAGGTTCACTTGTAGCCAGAAAAGGCTGTGAACATTGAACATGTCCAGAGGTATAAAGTTTAATAGCATATATATGTACAAAAGTTAACATAAGACATATTATAGTATACAGGCAATATGAACAACATTATGGAAAACAAAGCAAGGATAATTATATATGATAGAAAATGAAACACTTTTTAAACCAGCTTTCACTTGGCTTATGTCAGTACGTCTCAACCTTTTTGCAATGGATACCATTCTTGTTATTTATTAAATACATATACATTAAAAATAAACTTTCAACTTGCATCAAAGATTTATTGGTAATGATTTGTCATTGGAAGAGTTAGATACTACTTATAGAGCTACAGAAACATTATCAGGATAATTTGTCATTCAGATAATTTTGTACAGAATAAAAGGATTTTGAGCTAAGGTACTCTCTGACAGCTTTTTTAAAAGTACCGAAATTATCAACTTTTTCTTAAGAACATTAGGAAGTGCGCCAAATATTTTGATAGTTTCATAATGCACACCTTTCTGGAAGCAAGAAAGTTTAGCACTGGGATAATGGATATTATACTTTTGTCTAGTGTTTATTCTGCGAATTACATTATTTGTTCCAAATAAGGCACGATTGCATACAAAGAATTTTAGGATCGAGAATATATACATGCAAGGAAGCGTTAATATCTTCAATCTTGTAAAAATATGTTTACAGGAGCATCTGTTGTGGGTGTTAGTAATGATTCTTATAACCCTCTTTTGCATAAGAAATATTTTTTTTTTACTTTCTACCGAGTTGCCCCAAAAGAATATTCCATATTCCATAATAGAGTTAAAGTATGCATAATATACTAATTTAAGTGTGTCAATAGAACTCACATTAACCAGCTCTCGGATAGCATAACAGGCAGAGCTGAGTTTAGGTAAGATATAATTCATGTGAGCTTTCCAATCTAAACATCTGTCTACTTGAAGGCCAAGGAATTTTATGCTGTCAATTTCTTCTAATAACATATCATTAATCCCGATTTCTATTTCAGTATGTGATGTACGACAGGTTATAAATTTGACCACTTTTGTTTTGTCTAGATTCACAGATAATTTGTTGCTATATACAGATTAGACAGAAGACAGGTGAAATTATACACACCTTTAACTTATTATGTTAAATTAAGCTGCAGTTTATTTAACAATTACCAAAGTACACTGCTATTATATAATATTTTTGCATTATTATACCAGACAGCTCTCTCGCAACGAGGTCTGTATCGAGTTGAATGCTGATTAAGATGTTATTGTTTATAGTGTAGGGTTACTTCTGATATTTAACACTGTATTTCCTGTACATCGCGCGTACCTCACAAGCCCAGGAACACTTCTGTATATGCAATTTAAAATCGATAATATTTTCATCATGGTGCAAGCCAGTGCTTCAGCCGAAATAAAACACAATCGAGGCAAACCTTTAAAAAGTGGCGAGAGGCGAATGATCGCGCATTGTTTCGCGGTGCTTAAAGAAACAAACCCGTAATCGTCTATAAAAACATTAAGAAAGAAACTAGCGATCTCCTTGGTGTTTCCGCAAGTTCTGTATATAGTGTTAGAAAGGAACAGCAAGCATCCGGAACTCTAAGAACATCAAGAAAATCGCGTAAATGCAAACAGCGCGTGGAGAAATACGACGAATTTACGAAAAGTGCTATACGCAGCAAAGCTCGTAATTATTTTTTCAGAAATGAACCAACTCATAGATTTAATAAGTTATGTTGCCCAACTCTATTTATTTATTGTCTGGAAGTTAGCGCTGCTATATATACCGCTAGTGTTGCAAAACTTATGTTTGTGCATGTAGCGTGTAACTCGTGGCGAGTTGAGTCAGCTCCGCCTTGTTTACAGCAGGATTAAACTAGCGTGAGATAGAGCATAATTTTGGAAAGATAAATTCAGACTGAAAAATTCAATGCCATAGCCAGGATTTGAACCACGGATCTTCTGGTTGCCGTCCAGCCGCTCTAACCATTGGGATACTATGGTCAACCTGCCGACATGACATTAAATCCTCCAAATGACTGAATTTTTCAGTCTGACTCTATCTTTCCATAATTTAGCCTACATACGGCCAGTGTGAAAGAACAATTAATTTCTATTAATTAACCTAATAGTGGTTAACTATAAAGCCCAGGCCTTAAAGTACTTACACGTTGTAAGTCGCCATTAAGGTAGTTGTCTCATGTGTTTATGACAACTCCCAAGTGATTTACCAGGAAAAACACGAGTCAGTTGGAGAATTTAATGTCATGTCGGCACGTTGGTTACAGTAGCTCAGTGGTTTAGAGTGGCTGGACTGCAGCCACGAGATCCGTGGTTCAAATCCCGGCTACGGCATTGAATTTTTCAGTCTGACTCTATCTTTCCATAGTTTAGCCTACACACGGCCAGTGTGAAAGAGCAGTTAATTTCCAGAGTATACCTAGTGTTGTTTTATAGATCACTAAAACCTTAAAAAAGTATTTACAATGTCCTTGTACTTGAATACAAACATATTGGAATTGTGGAAAAGAACTTGAATTTTAGTTGAAAATACCATGGAATACAGAAATGGTTGTTGGTCCACAGAGTACTGCGTTGCGTAGAATATGAAAACAAAAGCCGGTTACGTGTTATTGCAAGGAACATAAGATGGCCAAGATATAACACTGCAACTAACAAAAGGCCACAGATTAAGCTGAAAAAGTGACAGTCGCTCCGTGTTTTATTTGTTTCTTGAACTGCAGATGTGTGGCACAGCATCAAAACATCTCAATAACTTCAATAGCAATTCTATTTATATATGAAGTAACGTCGGAACCTTCTAATAACCCTATGCAACAACATTTTGCTTTGTCACTGTTGTATTTTTGTTGTAATCGAGTTCATTAGCAGGACATGCTAAATAACCGTATAAAGATGCGGCACTGCTAACTCTAGAACTCACAGAAACGATTTTTAAAGTTCATTAAACTCCCAGCACATCTAAAAAAAAATATGTACGTTGACTCTCAGAGGCAAAAAGGGCAGCTTAGTTACTTCAAAATAAAGCTAGAAGCAGAAGGGCGAATTGTCACTAAGGGCCAGAGGGGCCGGGCCCCACCGATATTACCACCCAAATTATAGGCATTTTTTAATTTGAAGAAAGATATTATCTTTTATTTTATTCAACCTTAACAATCATTGCAAAAAATTTATACCACGATTTTTTTTTTTTTTTTTTTTTTTTTGGCAATTTACGTCCTCCAAATTTAAGTCATATCGGACGATGAATGAAATGGGTGAAATGATGCTCAAATGAGTCCGGGGTCCATGGAACTTACAGTTACCCGACATTCGTCCATCAGGATAAGGGAAAACCTCGGAAAAACCTTACCCAGGTAACTCACCCTGACCGAGATTCGAACTGGAGACCTCTTGAACGTGAGGCAGACATGCTACCATCTACGCCACCGAGGCGGGCATGATTCTTAATGGTTACCGAAACTCGCAACCCTCAGTGTTGTACACGAGGACTTCGCCAGTCTCCTTGTCGCAATGGGCCAGATTATACGGGCCCACGTTCACTCCTCTCCCCTCTACACACTTTGCCAGTCAGCTGTCTATACTTCTCTCGCTCCCCTCGTTCACCGCATTTAGCAATGCAAGGGGTCAGCTGTTTGCGGCCCGTTGCATTGAGTTTAGCATTCGTGTGACCGTTGTTGTGATCTTAAATGTTTGGTGGACAAAGTACTGTAGTTTTAAAATGAACAGGGTGCATTGATTATTGAAAAGTCCCTTTCATTCCTTAAAGATAGAAAGAAAACTTGATATTAAACGATTAGGTGCACATCAAGCGAATAATTTTACATTTACGCAACAAGGAGGCAAAAAACAGAGGACGTTCAAACAGTTTAGAAAGAAATAGCGCTTTACTGTTCATACCAGGTTCATGATAACCTTGCTTCTTCCTCAAGAAAGCGACCAGTGAATTCAGATGCCAAAGAAGTGTGTGACATAGTGGTCAACCAAATGAAAGGACGATTAAAAGTGTCTCATTTATTAAACACTTTTGGAATGATTGATCCAAAGAAATTTACTTCATTCAGAGAAAATTTCCCTGCGGACTCTGTGAGAAAATTTGCATCAAATTACAATCCCATGATCTCCTAGGTACGAAAAGTTGTTACATTGAACTGTGATATTCAGGAACACATATTTGACACATCCATAGTAGCATCACCAAATGCCTCACTCAACTGGCGCTGAATTTCAATAGATGTCACACCACGAAAATGGAGAAAACGAATGATTACACGTTGTTCTTGCAATGAAAACGTCACCATTTTAAGTATCAAAAGCAGTCCTAACTCTCGTCGCTGCCACTAGAGTTCTGTGGTCTGTACAGTGCTGCCATCTCTGTCACGCATCCACAAAGAGTCCGCGTGTATTTTACAAAAAACAAATTCCTATCTGATCCCAATCCTGAAAAATATATGAGATGTTATAACTTGAATGCACCTCGTAAAAACTGGTGCAAATTGAACATACACGGCATACTAATAGAGCCCGCCTCGGTAGCGTGGTGGTAGCATGTCTGCCTCGCGTTCAAGAGGTCCCAAGTTGGAATCTCGGTCAGGGTGAGTTATTTGGATACGGCTTTTTCCGGGGGTTTTCCTTATCCTTCAAGACGAATGTCGGGTAACTCTAAGCTCCATGGACCCTGGACTCATTTGAGCATCATTTCACCCAATTTATTCACCGTCCGATATGACTTAACGTTGGAGGACGTAAATTAAAAAAAATACTAATAGAGCTCATCGCGAGCTACCTAAACGACCGCAAATTCCAATCGAAAGTTAACAACCACTTATCGACTCCCCGCCCAATCAAGGCGTAGTCTCTCAGGGAAGTATCTTAGGGCCGATTATCTTTAACATTACCATGAACGACATCCCAAAAACGAATTGCACAATTCTGTATATTTGCGCAGATGACACAGCAATTGTGACACAATCAGCTAAACTGGATTTCATCCACCGGAGACTACAAGGTGCTCTGAATAACCTAGAAGAATGGTTCACAGAATGGCGTATTAAAGTAAACCCAAGGAAAACAGAAGTCATAATATTCACCAAAAAGCTTAAACACAGATTCGGAACACATCAGCTTAGAGTTACCAGACATTCATCTTTCAGAATCACAGAAAATCTCCAACGCTAAGTCATATCGGACGATGAATGAAATGATGTTCATATGAGTATCGGGTACAGAGATCATAGTTACCCGAAATGAAACAATATTCAAATGAGTACAGTATATATAGAGCTCGTGGTTACCTGCCACTTTCGCAATCAGAGAAAAACCCCAACGTTAAATCTTATCGGACAATGAAATAATGTTCCAACGAGTAGAGTTATCAGACCTTCATGTTTTGGTTTCAGAGAAAACCTCCAAAGATAGATCTTATTGGACGGATAGAATAGTGTTCAAATGAGTCCGGGGTTCATAGAGCTCAGAGTTACCAGACATTCATCCTTCAGGATTAGAGAAAACCTCCAACGTTAAGCCATATCGGACGATGAATGAAATGATGTTCAAATGAGAACCGGATACATAGAGGTTAGAGTTACCAGACATCATCTTTCGGGATCAACGGGATCAAAACCTTCAACGTTAAATCTTATCGGACTAATGAAATAATGTTTAAATGAGTCCGGGATACATAGAGCCTAGAGATACCAGACATTCATATTTCAGGATCAAATAAGACCCCCAACGTTAAGTCACATCGGACGATGAAAGAAATGTTATTCATATGAGTACAGGGTACACAGAACTTAAAGTTACCCGACATTCATCTTTTAGGAACAGAGAAGACCTCCAACGTTAAGTCATATCGGAAGATGAACGAAATGATGTTCATATGAGTCCACGGTACACAAAGCTTAGAGTTATCGCACATTTATCTTTCTTGATCAGAGAAAACCTCCAACGTTAAATTTCATCGGACAATGAATAAAATGATGTCAATATGAGTACAGGGTACACAGGGCTTAGAGCTATCAGAAATTTATTTTTCAGGACCAGATAAACCTTGCAACATTAAATCTTATGGGACGGATGAAGTAATTTTCAAATGTGTCCAGGATATATAGAGCTTAGAGTGTCCAGACATTCATCTTTCAGAATCAGAGAAAACCTCTAAAGTTAAGTGATATCGGACGCTGAATGAAATAGTGTTTAAATGAGTACAGGAAACATAGAGCTTAGATTTACTACACATTCATCCTTCAGGATCAGAGAAAACCTCCAACGTTATTTCGTATCGGACAGATGAAATAATGTTTAAATGAGTTCTGGGTACATAGAGCCTAGAGTTACCAGACATTCATCTTTCAGGATCAGAGAAGACCTCCAACGTAAAATATTATCGGAAAATAAAATAATGTTCAAATGAGTACAGGGTACACAGAGCTTGGAGTTATCACACATTCATTTTTCGGGATCAGAGAAAACCTCCAACGTTAACTGTTATCGGACAATGAAACAATGTTCAAATGAGTACAGCGTACACAGAGCTTAGAGTTATCAGACATTCATTTTTCGGGATCAGAGAAAACCTCCAACGTTATTTCGTATCGGACAGATGAAATAACGTTTATATGAGTCCGGGGTCCATAGAGCCTAGAGTTACCAGACATTCATCTTTCAGGATCAGAGAAGACCTCCAACGTTAAATATTATCGGAAAATGAAATACTGTTCAAATGAGTACAGGGTACACAGAGCTTGGAGTTATCAGACATTCATTTTCCGGGATCAGAGAAAACCTCCAACGTTAAATGTTATCGGACAATGAAACAATGTTCAAATGAGTACAGGGTACACAGAGCTTGGAGTTATCAGACATTCATTTTTCGGGATCAGAGAAGACCTCCAACGTTAAATATTATCGGAAAATAAAATAATGTTAAAATGAGTACAGGGTACACAGATCTTGGAGTTATCAGACATTCATTTTCCGGGATCAGAGAAAACCTCCAACGTTAAATGTTATCGGACAATGAAACAATGTTCAAATGAGTACAGGGTACACAGAGCTTAGAGTTATCAGAGATTCATTTTTTTTTTGGATCAGAGAAAACCTCCAACGTTAAATCTTATCGGACAATGAAACAATGTTCAAATGAGTACATGGTACACAGAGCTTAGAGTTATCACACATTCATTTTTCGGGATCAGAGAAAACCTCCAACGCTAAATATTATCGGAAAAAGAAATAATGATCAAATGAGTACAGGGTACACAGAGCTTAGAGTTATCAGAGATTCATTTTTCGGGATCAGAGAAAACCTCCAACGTTAAATATTATCGAAAAATGAAATAATGTTCAAATGAGTACAGGGTACACAGAGCTTGGAGTTATCAGAGATTCATTTTTTTGGATCAGAGGAAACTTCCAAAGTTGAATCTTATCGGACAATGAAACAATGTTCAAATGAGTACAGGGTACACAGAGCATAGAGTTATCAGAGATTAATTTTTTTTGAATCCGAGAAAACCTCTGACGTTAAATCTTATCGGACAATGAAATAATGTTCAAATGAGTACAGGGTACACAAAGCTTAGAGTTATCAGACATTCATTTTTCGGGATCAGAGAAAACCTCCAACGTTAAATCTTATCGGACAATGAAACAATGTTCAAATGAGTACAGGGTACACAGAGCTTAGGGTTATCAGACATTCATTTTTCGGGATCAGAGAAAACCTCCAACGTTAAATGTTATCGCACAATGAAACAATGTTCAAATGAGTACAGCGTACACAGAGCTTAGAGTTATCAGACATTCATTTTTCGGGATCAGAGAAAACCTCCAACGTTAAATATTATTGGAAAATGAAATAATGTTCAAATGAGTACAGGGTACACAGAGCTTAGGGTTATCAGAGATTCATTTTTCGGGATCAGAGAAAACCTCCAACGTTAAATATTATCGGAAAAAGAAATAATGTTCAAATGAGTACAGGGTACACAGAGCTTGGAGTTATCAGAGATTCATTTTTTGGGATCAGAGAAAACCTCCAAAGCTGAATCTTATCGGACTATGAAACAATGTTCAAATGAGTGCAGGGTACACAGAGCTTAGAGTTATCAGAGATTCATCTTTTAGGAACAGAGAAGACCTCCAACGTTAAGTCATATCGGAAGATGAACGAAATGATGTTCATATGAGTCCACGGTACACAAAGCTTAGAGTTATCGCACATTTATCTTTCTTGATCAGAGAAAACCTCCAACGTTAAATTTCATCGGACAATGAATAAAATGATGTCAATATGAGTACAGGGTACACAGGGCTTAGAGCTATCAGAAATTTATTTTTCAGGACCAGATAAACCTTGCAACATTAAATCTTATGGGACGGATGAAGTAATTTTCAAATGTGTCCAGGATATATAGAGCTTAGAGTGTCCAGACATTCATCTTTCAGAATCAGAGAAAACCTCTAAAGTTAAGTGATATCGGACGCTGAATGAAATAGTGTTTAAATGAGTACAGGAAACATAGAGCTTAGATTTACTACACATTCATCCTTCAGGATCAGAGAAAACCTCCAACGTTATTTCGTATCGGACAGATGAAATAATGTTTAAATGAGTTCTGGGTACATAGAGCCTAGAGTTACCAGACATTCATCTTTCAGGATCAGAGAAGACCTCCAACGTAAAATATTATCGGAAAATAAAATAATGTTCAAATGAGTACAGGGTACACAGAGCTTGGAGTTATCACACATTCATTTTTCGGGATCAGAGAAAACCTCCAACGTTAACTGTTATCGGACAATGAAACAATGTTCAAATGAGTACAGCGTACACAGAGCTTAGAGTTATCAGACATTCATTTTTCGGGATCAGAGAAAACCTCCAACGTTATTTCGTATCGGACAGATGAAATAACGTTTATATGAGTCCGGGGTCCATAGAGCCTAGAGTTACCAGACATTCATCTTTCAGGATCAGAGAAGACCTCCAACGTTAAATATTATCGGAAAATGAAATACTGTTCAAATGAGTACAGGGTACACAGAGCTTGGAGTTATCAGACATTCATTTTCCGGGATCAGAGAAAACCTCCAACGTTAAATGTTATCGGACAATGAAACAATGTTCAAATGAGTACAGGGTACACAGAGCTTGGAGTTATCAGACATTCATTTTTCGGGATCAGAGAAGACCTCCAACGTTAAATATTATCGGAAAATAAAATAATGTTAAAATGAGTACAGGGTACACAGATCTTGGAGTTATCAGACATTCATTTTCCGGGATCAGAGAAAACCTCCAACGTTAAATGTTATCGGACAATGAAACAATGTTCAAATGAGTACAGGGTACACAGAGCTTAGAGTTATCAGAGATTCATTTTTTTTTTGGATCAGAGAAAACCTCCAACGTTAAATCTTATCGGACAATGAAACACTGTTCAAATGAGTACAGGGTACACAGAGCTTAGAGTTATCACACATTCATTTTTCGGGATCAGAGAAAACCTCCAACGCTAAATATTATCGGAAAAAGAAATAATGATCAAATGAGTACAGGGTACACAGAGCTTAGAGTTATCAGAGATTCATTTTTCGGGATCAGAGAAAACCTCCAACGTTAAATATTATCGAAAAATGAAATAATGTTCAAATGAGTACAGGGTACACAGAGCTTGGAGTTATCAGAGATTCATTTTTTTGGATCAGAGGAAACTTCCAAAGTTGAATCTTATCGGACAATGAAACAATGTTCAAATGAGTACAGGGTACACAGAGCATAGAGTTATCAGAGATTAATTTTTTTTGAATCAGAGAAAACCTCTGACGTTAAATCTTATCGGACAATGAAATAATGTTCAAATGAGTAAAGGGTACACAAAGCTTAGAGTTATCAGACATTCATTTTTCGGGATCAGAGAAAACCTCCAACGTTAAATCTTATCGGACAATGAAACAATGTTCAAATGAGTACAGGGTACACAGAGCTTAGGGTTATCAGACATTCATTTTTCGGGATCAGAGAAAACCTCCAACGTTAAATGTTATCGCACAATGAAACAATGTTCAAATGAGTACAGCGTACACAGAGCTTAGAGTTATCAGACATTCATTTTTCGGGATCAGAGAAAACCTCCAACGTTAAATATTATTGGAAAATGAAATAATGTTCAAATGAGTACAGGGTACACAGAGCTTAGGGTTATCAGAGATTCATTTTTCGGGATCAGAGAAAACCTCCAACGTTAAATATTATCGGAAAAAGAAATAATGTTCAAATGAGTACAGGGTACACAGAGCTTGGAGTTATCAGAGATTCATTTTTTGGGATCAGAGAAAACCTCCAAAGCTGAATCTTATCGGACTATGAAACAATGTTCAAATGAGTGCAGGGTACACAGAGCTTAGAGTTATCAGAGATTCATTTTTTTTTTTATCAGAGAAAACCTCTAACGTTAAATCTTATCGGACAATGAAACAATGTTTAAATGAGTACAGGGTACACCAAGCTTGGAGTTATCAGAGATTCATTTTTTGGGATCAGAGAAACCTCCAAAGTTGAATCTCATCGGACAATGAAACAATGTTCAAATGAGTACAGGGTACACAGAGCTTAGAGTTATCAGAGATTCATTTTTTTGGATCAGAGAAAACCTCTAACGTTAAATCTTATCGGACAATGAAACAATGTTCAAATGAGTACAGGGTACACCAAGCTTGGAGTTATCAGAGATTCATTTTTTGGGATCAGAGAAAACCTCCAAAGTTGAATCTTATCGGACAATGAAACAATGTTCAAATGAGTACAGGGTACACAGAGCTTGGAGTTATCAGAGATTCATTTTTTTGGATCAGAGGAAACTTCCAAAGTTGAATCTTATCGGACTATGAAACAATGTTCAAATGAGTACAGGGTACACAGAGCTTAGTGTTATCAGACATTCGTCTTTCGGGATCAGAGAAAACCACCCAAGTTATATCTTATCGGACGGATGAAATAATGTTCATATGAGCCCGGGATACTTAGAGCTGAGAGTTTCCAGAAATTTATCCTTCAGGATCAGAGTAAGCCTGCAACGTTAAATCTCATCGGATGGATGAAATAATTTTCAAATAAGTCCAGAGTATATAGAGCGTAAGGTTTCCAGAAATTCTTCTTTAAGGATGAGCGAAAACCTCCAACGATATATCATATCGGACGATGGACGAAATAATGTTCAAATGAGTCCAAGCTACATATATCTTAGAGTTACCATACATTCATCTTTCAAGTTCAGAGAAAAACTCAAAAGATAAATCTTATCGGACGGATGAAATAATTTTCAAAGGAGTACAGGTTGCATATTACTTAGAGTTACCAGACGTTCTTCTTTCAGGATCAGATAAAAACCTCCAACATTAAGGCATATCGGACTATGAATGAAATGATGTTCATATGAGTACAGAGTACACAGAGCTTAGAGTTATCAGACATTCATTTTTCTGGATCAGAGGAAACTTCCAACTTAAATCTTTTTGGACAATGAAATAATGTTCAAATGAGTCCGGGGTATATAGGGCTTAGGGTTACCAGACATTAATCTTTCAGGATAAGAGAAAGCCTGCAAAGTTAAGTCATATCGGAAGATGAATGAAATGATGTTGAAACGAGTACAAGATATATAGAGCTTAGAGTTACCAGAATTTTATCCTTCATGATAAGAGAAAGCTTCCAACGTTAAGTCATATCCAACGATGAATGAAATGATGTTCAAATGAGTGCAGAGTACATAGAGTTTAGAGTTACCAGACATTCTTCGTTCATGATAAGAGAAAACCTCCAAGTTCAAGTCACATGAGACGAAGAATGAAATGATGTTCAAATTTGTACAGGGTCCATAGTGCTTAGTGTTACCAGACATCCATCTTTCAACATAATGGAAAACCTCCAGGTTTGAGTCATATCAGACCATTACTGAAATGAAGTTCAAGTGAGTCCAGAGTACAGAGAGCTTAGTATTACCAGAAATTCATCTTTCAGGATAAGGAAAAGCCTCCAAGTTTGAATCATATCAGGTGATGACTGAAATGGTATTAAAATGACTCCAGGTTACATAGAGCTTAGTGTTACCAGACACCTATCTTTCACGATAAGGGAAAACATGTAATTTTGAGTCATATGAGACGATGAGTGAAATGATGTTCAAATGAGTACAGAGTACGTAGAGCATAGTGAGACTAGAAATCCATCTTTCAGGCCTAGGGAAACCTCTGTTAACAAAAACGTATCACCCCGACCGAGAGTCTAACTCGGGACATCTATAACGAGAGGAGGATACACTACACTTACACTGCAGAAGTATGCCTAGTGCGGGTTTGTTTATTTGCATGATCAATTTGATACAAAGTTTTGTTTTCTGTGGGTAAAACATGTCGCATTACTTTTTGTGGGTCATTTTAAACTTTACAAGTTCTGCTATGAATGAGGGTCAGGAATATACCACCAACATCAGTTGAAACTATTTCGCTTAACTGCTTAATTGTAAGGTTAAACTATAGTTTGATCTGCTAGAGTTCTTTGTTTAAATTGATCAGAAAATTGTTAAAATAAGATAAAAGGAACTGCTAGTGCAACTGACTTAGATTTGAATAGGAATAAAGGAAAAAACTTTCAATTAAGATTATGTCGCTGCGTCCAATAGGTGCAAACCAATGTTTTCAATTTTTGTAATCCTTTACTTCCAAAGAATAGAATCAAACAAGTGTGAGAATTTGTCCAATTTATTAAGTTTGTATTAATTCTAAAACTTACAATGGTTAAAAGAATCAATGTTAATGTATCAAACGCCGAATAATGTACCTCATTGACATGAGCAGACTTTCATATTAATACAGAACCAACATTTGGACACGTGACAGCATAACCACATTTTTTTAACACCAGGAAGAAGGCTGTGAACCACCTCAAATTCAGGCTACTCCACATTCCCTCATCATGTTGGAAGTGATTGCTTGTGCCACCATACACTATCCAGCAACTTTTAACATTTGTAATTGTTACTTTGGCCACCACGTACATTATGCTGGGTAGAGAAGGTATTGCATTACACGCAAAGGTTTATATCCAGAGTTCACTGTAAACACTATCTTGGACTTGCCCTGGATAAGCAAAAGAAAGATGTTTAAGAATAAGGTCCATGTATGTTTCAACAGCACACTCTATTACGAAGAATTTTTAAATAACAAACTATTGCATTTTACCCCATGATCTTTACTTTTTTTTGTTGTAATTTACGCCCTCCATCGTTAAGTCATATCTGACGGTGAATGAAGTGGGTGAAATGATGCTCAAATGACTCCAGTGTGCACACAGCTTAGAGTCACCCGACATTCGTCTTGAAGGATAAGGGAAAACCCCGGGAAAACCTTATCTATGTAACTCACCCTGGCCGGTATTCCAACTCGAGACCTCTTGAACGTGAGGCAGACACCATGAGGCTTAACTGTAAATACAAGTTTAGAGTTCTGCTCTCCTCCTCCTCCTCCTCCTTTTTTTTTTTTTTTTTTTTTTTTTGTAATTTACGTCCTCCATCGTTAAGTCATATCGGACGGTGAATGAATTGGGTGAAATGGTGCTCAAATGAGTCCAGGGTCCATGGAGCTTAGAGTTACCCGACATTCGTCTTGAGGAATAAGGGAAAACCCCGGAAAAAACCTTATCCAGGTAACTCACCCTGACCGGTATTCGAACTCGGGACCTCTTGAACGTGAGGCAGACTCTCCTCCCTTATCCTAAAAGATGTATGATAACTCTAACGTCTATGTACCCTGGACTCATTTGAACATCATTTAATTCATCGTCCTATAAGACAAACTTAGAAATTTTCTCTTATCCTAACAGATGAACGTCTGATAACTCTAAGCTCTAGGCACCACAATCCCATTCATCGTCCTATAAGACTTACCGTTAGAGGCTTTCCTTTGTCCTAAAATATGAATGAAAACTCTAAGCTCTATATACCCTGGACTTATTTGAAAAAATTCCATTCCTGGTCCGATGTGACATTTTAGAGGTTTTCCCTTATTTTAAAAAATAAATGATTACTCTAAGCTCCATGCACCCCGAACTCGTCTTCCGATATGACTCAAAGTTAGAGAAATTCCCTTATCATAAACTTATCATAGAACTCTAAGTTCTATGTACCCTGAACTCATTTATACACCATTTCAATCTCGACGGGCATGACAACGTTGAAGGTTTTCCCTTATCCTGAAAGATGAACGTCCGATAATCCTAAGCACTTTCTACCCTGGACCCATTTGAGCAATATTTCATTCAACGTCCGATATTATTTAAACTTAGAGGATTACACATATCCTAAAATATGACTGATAATTCGAAGCTCCATGTACCCTGGTCTCATTTGAACGTTATTTCACTCATCGTCCGGTAAGATATAACGTTCGAGGTTTTCCCTTATTCTAAAGGATGAACGTCTGAAAGCTCTAAGCTTTATGTATCCTAGACTCATTTGAACATTACTTCATTAATGGTCCGATGTGACTTCACGTTAGAGTTTTTCCCTTATCCACAAAGATGGTTGATAACTCTAAGCTCTGTGTACCCTGGAATCATTTGAAAAACATTTCATTCATCGTCCGATGTGACTTTTTAGAGGCTTTCCCTTATCCTTGATACCGAAATTAAAGGATTGCAGTAAGTAAAGAATCATGATGGATTTCAAAGGAATATTGGTTCTTTGTTACAACGCGTGCAGGTGCAGTGGAGTCAAATAGCAGTTGAGGAGAATAGTCTTTTTAACAAAGAAACGTAAGAAACATTGTCCTTAGTAGATTTCTAAAGGGTAGTACTTGACTTTGTTGAATGGGGCATTCTTCGGATCCTTCATATTGGAATGAAAAAATAGTCACAAAGGGAATCTTTTGTTGAATAATGGACTTCAAGAAGGTGAAAGTTAAAGACACCCACGATATGACCAGTAGGGACTTTCAGTTCGTGGCTGGCAAGCCATTAAGATAGTCCTCTTCTTCTGTCTTGGTCGAGGGCAGGCCAGAAGCGATGATCGAATATATTTGTCGGTTCATATATACGTGAAGAACGAATTAAGTTTTATCGTGTAATAAACATTTCATAAACAGTAACTCTAAACAGTGATATTGGTAACCCTTGGTCGGCAACTTCAAGTTCGATGTTCTGATAATAAGAAACGGTCAATAAACCAGTTTGAAACGGGCATTCCAGTGTCATTAAAACTATCCTTCTCATACATACCCACGCATAACTTGTGAGAAACCTCATTGCTTTGCCTGAGCTAAATACCTTTTGCTTCAAACTGTAGCGAAAGTGGAACTGAGCTAAACACCCATTATTTACATTTGCATCAAACTGTCGCCCCATATATTTTCTACATCCTGAAAGATGAATGATAACTCTAAGCTACACTGGACTAATTTAAACATCATTTCAATTATCGTCCGAAGTGATTTAACGTTCGAGCCTTTCCCTTATCCTAAAGGATGAATGATACCTCTAAGCTCTATGTACTCTGGACTCATTAGAACAGCATTTCCATCAGCATTCGATATGACTAAATGCTGAAGGTTCTCTCTTATTATAAAAGATTAATGTCTGTTAACTCTAAGCTCTATGTATACTGGACTCATTTGAACATTATTTCATTCATCGTCGGATAGGACTTAACGTTGTAGTATTTCCCTTATCCTGAAAAGTGCATATCGGGTAACTCTAAGCTCAATGGACCATGGACTCATTTGAAATGTGTAGAAATGTGTAGTGTTTAACGCCCGCTTTTACTACATACGGCACCGCAGGCGGTGACACTGATGATACATGAGATGAAGATGGAGCACCGGTGGAATGAGATGGCGGGGGAAACCGGAGGTCCCGGAGAAAACCCGCCCCAGCGCCGTGTTGTCCACCACAAATCTCACCTTAACTTTAGAGGATTTCCCTTATCCTATAAAATAATTGATAACTCTAAGTTCTATGTACCTTGGACTCATTTGAAAATTTTTTCAATCATCGTCCAAATAGATATAACATAGGAGGTTTTCCCTTACCCTTAAAGCTCAATGTCTGATAGCACTAAGCTCTAACAACCTGGACTCATTTCAACATCATTTCATTTGTACTTAACGTTATAGGCTTTCCCATATCATAAAGGATGAATGATAAATCTAAGCTCTATGTGCTCTGGAATTATTTGAATAAAATTCTATTCATTTTCCGATGTGAATTTTTAGATATTTTCCCTTATCATTAAAGATGAACGGTAACTCTAAGTTCTATGAGCCGTGGACTCACTTCAATATTATTTCAATCATCGTCCGATGAAACTTAATTTTAGACGTTTTCCCTTATCCTGAAAGATGATTGACAACTCTAAGTTCTAATCACCCTGGACTCTTTTGAAGGTAATCTCATTCATCGTCCGATGTGACCAAATGCAGTAGTCTTTCTCTCAATGTGAAAAATGAATGTCTGATAACTCTAAGCTCTGTGTGTCCTGGAGTTATTTGAACATCATTTCCTTCATTATCCGATGGGTCTTAACTTTGAAGGTTATCCCTTTAACTGAAAGATCAATGTCAAAAAACTCTGAGCTCAGTGGATCCTGGGCCCATTTGAGTGTCATTTCATAAATTGTCCGAAGTAACTTGGCGTTGGAAGTTTTCCATGATCCTTAAAGATGAATGTTTAGTAGAGCTACGATCTATGTACCCTGGGCTCACTTGAACTTAATTTCAAACATCGTCCGATATAGCGCTACGTTGGAGGCTTTCGCGTAACCTGAATTATGAATAACCAGTAGCTCTCAGCTCAATGTACCCTGTACTCATTTGAACATCGTTTCATTCATCGTCCGATATAACTTAACGTTGGAGTTTTTCCCTTAACCTGAAAGAGGCATATTGGGGAACTCTACGATCTATGTACCATGGACTCATCTGAGCATTTTTTTTCAATCATCGTCCGATGTAAGTTGACGTTGGAGGTTTCCCTTATCCTAAGAGATGAATGATAACTCTAAGATCTATGTCCGATGTAGTCATTTAAATAGCATTTCAATCATCGTCCGATAACACTGAAAACTTGACGATTTCCCTTATGCTAAAAGATGATTGACAGCCCTAAACTCTATGTACCCTGCACACATTTAAACTTTATTTTGATCATAGTGCAATATGATTTAACGTTGGAGGTGATCCTTTATCCTAAAAGATGAACGTCTGATAACTCTAAGCTCAGTGTAACCTGGAACCATTTGAACATCACTCCATTCATCATCTGATGTGACTTAACGTTAGAGGTTTTCCCTTATCCTAAAATATGAATGATAACTCTCAGCTCTATGTACCCTGGACTCATTTGAACGTAATTTTATTCATCGTCCGATGTGACTTGTTGGAGGTTTTCCCTTATCCTAAAAGATGAACGATAACTATAAGCTCTATGTAGATCAAACTTCTTGGAACATTATTTCAATTACAGTTCGATATGACTAAGTGTTAAGGTTTTTCTAATATACTGAAACATGAATGTCTGATACTCCCAAGCTCTATGGCCCCTAGACACATTTGAACATACTTTCATTCATCGTCAAATAGGACTTAACGTTGGAGATTTTCTCTTACCTTTAAAGATGCATATCGGGTAGGTCTAAGCTCTATGTAACCTGGACTTATTTCAAAATAATTTCTTTCATCCTCCGATGAGACGTAACGTTGGAGGCTTTCCCTTATCCTAAAAGACGAATGATCACTCTGAGATCTATTTAACTTGACTCATTTGAACAAAATGTCATTCATCATCCATTTTGTCTTGTTAGAAGTTTTCCCTTATGCTAAAAGATTAATGGTAACTCTAAGCTCTTCTTAGCCTGGACTCCTTTGAGCATCATGTAATTCAACGTTCTATATGACTTAACGTTGGATGTTTTCCCTTATCCTGAAAGATGATTGAAAACTATAAGCTCTTTGTACCCTGGACTCATTTGGACATCATTTCAGTGATCGTCCCATATTATTAAAATTGGACGCTATCCCTTGTGCTAAAAGATGATCGATAACTCTAAGTTTTATGTACCCCGGACTCATTTGAACATCATTTCAATCATCGTCTGATAAGACTTAACCTTACAGGTTTTCCCTTATCCTGAAAGATGTTTGATAACTCTAAGCTCTATGTGCCCTGGATACATTTGAACATACTATGATTTATCTTTCGGTGTGACTTAACGTTAGAGGTTTTCTCTTACCTAAGCGATGAATGATAATTCTGAGCTCTATGTACCTAGGACTCATTTGCACATCTTTTCAATCACCGCCCGATATGTCTAAATTTTGAAGGTCTTCACTTATTCTGAAAGATAAATTTCAGATAGCTCTAGGTACTCCGGACTCATTTGAACATCATTTCATTCATCTTCCGCTACGACTTAACGTAGCAGGATTTCCCTTCTCCAGAAAGATGAAAGTCTGGTAAATGTAAGCTCTACGGCCCTTGGGCTCACTTGAACACAACTACGTTCATCGTTGTTATGAACCAGTGTTGGAGGTTTTCACTTATCCTGAAGGATGACGTCTGATAACTCTAAGCTCAGTGTACCCTGGAATCGTTTGAACATCACTTCATTCATCGTTTGATGTGACTGAGGTTTTCCCTTATCCTAAAATATGAATAATAACTCTAAGCTCTATATACCCTGGACTCGTTTGAGCATAATTTTATTCATCATCCGATGTTACTTGTGAGAGTTTTTACTTTATCCTAAAAGATGAACGATAACTTTAGGGTCTATGTACCCTGGACTGCTTTGAACATCACTTCAATTACAGTCCGATATGACTAAATGTTGAAGATTTCTCATATTCCGAATGACTAACGTCTAATTACTCTATGCATTAAATACTCCTTACTCATTTGAAATAATCTCAATCATTGCCCGATATGCCTAAATGTTGAAGGCTTTCTCTTATTCTGAAAGATGAATGTCTGATAATCCCAAGCTTTATGGCCCCTGGACTCATTTGAACACACTTTCATTCATCATCTAATAGGACTTAACGTTGGAAGTTTTCCCTTATCCTGAAAGATGAATATCGAGGAGCTCTAAGCTCTATGTACCCTGTACTCATTTGAACATCATTCCAATCATCATCGGATAATACTTAACCTTACAGGTTTTCCCTTATCCTGAAAGATGTTTGATAACTCTAGGCTCTATGTGCCCTGGATACATTTGAACATACTATGATTTATCTTTCGATGTGACTTATCGTTAGAGGTTTTCTCTTACCTAAGAGATGAATGATAATTCTGAGCTCTATGTACCTAGGACTCATTTGTACATCATTTCAATCACGGCCCGATATGTCTAAATTTTGAAGGTTTTCACTTATTCTGAAAGATAAATGTCAGATAACTCTGGGTACTCCGGACTCATTTGAACATCATTTCATTCATATTTCGCTGCGACTTAACGTAGCAGGATTTCCCTTCTCCAGAAAGATGAAACTCTGGTAACTGTAAGCTCTATGGACCTTGGGCTCACTTGAACATAACTACGTTCATCGTTATTATGAACCAGTGTTGGAGGTTTTCACTTATCCTGAAGGATGAATTACGGGTAATCCTAAGCTCTATGTATTCTGCACTCATTTGAACATCATTTCATTCATTCTCCGATATGAATTAATGTTTGAGTTTTTCCCTTATCCGGTAATTCTAAGCTCTATGGACCTTGCACTCATTTTAGCATCATTTGATATATCTTCTGATATGACTACGTTGAGGCTTTCCCTTATCCTAAAAGATGATTGATAACTCTAAGCTCTATGTACCTTTGACTCGTGGTCCGATATGATTCAAAGTTTGAGATTTTCCCTTATCCTAAAAGGTGAATGATAACTCTGAGCTCTATGAACCTTGGAATCATTTGAACATCATCCATCGTCCGATTTGACTTAACGATAACTGATCACTTAAAACATTACGTTCTTTCTCAGGATGCAAACTGATAATGAACAGTAGCACATGAGACGTGGAGCTCGCTTCAAACGGCTTACTCCTCTACCAATAAATTTCTTTTCAGATAATAAACGAAAAAGTAGGAAGGATTCCTGTAATGTGTTGGCAACACGAGTTAGTGCGGAATACACGGCTTCTATGAATTGAATCCGTAGCCATGGTAACCAGCAATGCATTCTGCCCCTCCAACCTCTCCTCACCCACTGCAAGTGTTACGGTCACCTCGGCCTTTCAGTAACGAATCACAAGTCGGGAAGTAAGCTAGCTGCATCATCGACACGCGAGCGCCAGGAAACCGGTTCCATTACAAAATACAGGTGTATATAACTTAATATCTGGGTTTTAACTCTTCATACTATTTATTACATTTAACTTACACTTATAAATGACTTGTCAAATGAAAAAGTAACTCGAACAGTTTTACCAAGAACCTTATAAATGTTCAATGTGACTACCCTTTGTCACACGGCACACATCAAGTCTATAGCCGAGTTCTTTCCAAACGTTTATAAGTGTGTATTCAGTAATTGTAGCAACAGCTGCTTCAATCCCGTTTCTTAATTCAGGGAGCTCAGCTGGTAGCAGAGGCACGTACACACGATCCTTGATGAAGCCCCAAAGGTAAAAATCGCATGGCGTTAGATCAGGAGAACGTGGAGGCCATGCATAGCAGGCCCTGTCATTGGGGCCCTTGCGGCCTATCTAGTGCTAGGGTACAGTGACGTTCAACCAATCACGTACTTCGTTATGTCAGTGAGGTGGCGTACCATCTTGGAGGAAAATGAAGTTCTCTGGCTCATTTTCTTCCAACTGAGGGAAGAGCCATTGCTCTAGTGTGTCAAGGTAAGAAGTGCCAGTTACGGCAGGTTCACCAAAAAAAAAGGCTCATAAACTTTTCTCCGGGTTGCGGCTCAAGAAACATTCACTTTAGAGGAATCTCGGTGCATTTGTACTATCTCGTGAGGATTTTCTGAGCCCCAGATGCGCACATTATGAGTGTTAACATGTCCACTAAGTTGAAAGGTCTATTCATTACTGAAGACAACACGATCCATAAAAGCGTCATCATCGTGAAGCAACACGTCGTTTGCGAAGTTGGCACGTAATCCGTGTAGCCGTAAGCGTTTTCTTACAACTTTTCAAACAGACGACACACGAACTTGTAATTCACGACTAGTCTTCCGGATTGATTTCTTTAGGCTACGAGTGAACGACTCTCTCACTCGCGCAACAGTCTCTTCACTTACTCTTGGTCGTCCCGTTCTCTTCCCTTTATAAATGCAGCCGGTATCTTCAAATTGATGATACCATCTACCAATGTTATTAACACTAGGAGGATCACAACCGAACTTAATGCGGAACACACGTTGCACAGTGACTACAGATTTGGTCTTTGCAAACTGCAAAACACAAAACGCTTTCTGTTTACTAGTCGCCATCTTTGCTACTGCCGCTGTCTAGCGGATTGCGGCAGAAACATTGCACGCACATGCACACTGGTGCCAACAAACAAAACTCCGTTGCTTTTTCATTTGATGTATCATTTATAACTGTAAGTTTAATGTAATAAATATTATAAAGAGTTAAAACACTGATATTCATTTATATACACCCTATACAGCTTGGAGAACTTTTATACGGAATATTAAATGCTAGAAGATGAAACATAACCATGTAAGTTATTCAAAGACAAGTAGGTGACTCGGCGATTCAAACGCATCAAGGAAGATCCGCCCCTGTTACAGGAAGAGAAAGTAATCTGTGAGCATTCCACGTGCTGCAATACAAATTGATAGGGGCAGACAAATGACTGGCTGGCTGGCTAGCTGGCGGTTAGAGTCAAGTTGTATCATAATAACAGTGTGGCACCGTGAGGAATCCTTGGAATGCTCTATTGTATCAGGATCCACCCTTGTACCTTTTACTTTCATGAGCAACCCTCCAATTTCTTGCATTACACATTTTAGCTTTTCTTTCATGTGGAAATAAACGTTCACTAATAAGTACAGTATATACGAGAAGTACTGTAGTTCAACCAAAAACTCAATAACAAGAGCACTGGAAATATATCTAACGAAAAACGCACGCACACGCGCACGAGCACGCACACGCGCACGCACACGCACACACACATATATTGATAGAGTCAATAAAAATCCTAGCCTATGTACGGCTAGTAAATAATTAATTTCCAGCAATTAACTAAAATAATAAAAGTTAAATGATGAAACCTGGGACTCAAGTACTTACGATAGTAAGTCGCCACAAACGGTGTATCTCCGATGCGAGAGCCCTAGTGGTCTACCGGGGAAATATACGAGTCAAATGGAGAATTTAATGTCAGGATGGCACGTTGGCCATTGTAGCTCAAAGGTTAAGAGCGACTGGACGGAAACCAGGAGATCCGTGGTTCAAATCCCGGCCATGGCATTGAATTTTTCATGTTGACTCTATCAATAAAAGATCCTAGCTTATGTACGGCTAGTGTGGAGAAATTATTAATTTCCAGCAATTAACTAATATATATAAATAATGGTGGAGGGCTGAGAAGAGCAATCGAGGCAGCCAATTGTTATTGCAATGGGGTTTGAAAGTGAATGAAAACAAAACAAAGATTATGGTCTTCAAAAAAGGATACAGGTTGCGTAATGATGAAGAATGGGAGGTTAATAGAAAAGAAATAGAGGTAGTAAGGAGATTTGTATATTTGGGGACAAGGTTGAGTTCAGATGGATGCTGGAAAGAACAAAAAAGTATGTCTGTGGTAAAAGGTAAAATGACCATGAGAGTGATAAGATCATGCTACAGTAAACTGCCAGATATAAATGTCAAATGGTTGGAGAGGATTTATACGGCAGTAGTAGAAAATAGAATGTTACATGGATCAGAGGTACGGGGAGTAGATGAGGCTTGGAGAGAGACTGATAGAGTGCATAGATCCTTTTGTAAATATATACTGGGATTACCGATAGCATCACCTAATGGGGCAGCACAATTGGAACTGGGCAGGCATTCTGCTAAAATTAAAATCTTTTCAATGGCAATGAAATATTTATGCAGAATCACTATCTTGGAAGATGACAATTTTATTAAACAATGTTTTCATATTCAAAAGAGAAGTAACTGGGGTGGGTCTTGGGCACATAAAATGAACGACGTGTTCAAGCAGATAGGTATGGGTCATTCTTGGATAAATGCAGAGTATGGGATTAGAGGCTTCTGGAAAGAAGTTAAGTTAAGATTAGAAGATACTGACAGAAAGACATTTTTGCCAGTACAAGTGACAAAAGCTCACTGAGATTATATAGAGAAATAAAAACAACCTGGGGGAGGGAAGGATATATAGATATATGTAGTAAGTTAGGGCGAGAACAGGAGTGAGGAATTTGAAAGGTATAGGTCAAGAGAGGGAGCTAGATAAATGTCCATTGTGTGGAGAAGAGAAGAGAATGCAGATTTCCATTGTATATTATATTGTAGTCAAACAAAGATATGGAGAGAGCAGGCCCGGCTACGTAAATGGAACAATTTGGGGGGTGAAGTAGTAGTTAGAAAAATTTTGTCAGTAAAAGGGGAAAAGAACAGAAGAAATATAGGGAATTATTTAGGGAAAGTTAAAGAGATATGGCTAAGAACAATTAAGAGAAACATGTATAGTAGGTTAGGTGAAATGGAAAAAAAGGAGTAGAGGGCCTCCAATACACAAAAACCTAGAGTTAGGTGTATGGCGACCGAATTATTATTCAATGGCGGGCAACATGATAGGACTTTCAGGATTTAGGAATATATGGCATTTTCCTGTATGGATTTTATAATTTTAATCTTGATTTTGTATTACCATTTGATGTTGTAAAACGAAAGACGAGAAATAAATTACAAATATATATATATATATTCCCATAAATAATCGGACATAGTAGAGTACTAACTTTTGAAAGTGAAAATCAAAATTTGATGTGCTATTTTATTGAAACTAATGATAATAGTTACATAATACAGTTACATGGTACGTTCTTGTGAGAAAATAAATGTTATTTTATTTTATTTTATTTATTATTTTATTGTTCCTGTGGTTTAACTATGAAGCCTGGGGCTTAAGTACTTACAGCATATTAAGTCGCCACAAGAGATGTGCGTTTAATAGCATATGAGAACCCCTAGTGATCTACCGAGAAACATACGAGTGAGTTGGAAAATTTAGTGTCATGTCGGCACGTTGGCCATAGTAGCTCGGTTGGTTAGAGCAACTGCACGGAGAGCGGGAGATTCGTGGTTCAAATCTCAGCTATGGCATTGAATTTTTCAGTCTGGTACTATTTATTCACACTTTATTTAAAGAAATTAATTGCTCTTTCACACTAGCCGTGTGTAGGACGCACTATGAAAGAGCCAGACTGAAAAATTCAATGCCATAGCCGGGATTTGAACCACGGATCTTCTGGTCTCCGTCCAGCCACTCTAAACCATTGAGCTACTATGGCCAACGTGCCAAAATGATATTAAATTCTCCAATCGACTTGTGTTTCTCTCGGTAAAGCACTAGGAGTTCTCATAAACACATGAGACAACTACCTAAATGACGACTTACTATGCTGTAAGTACTTTAGGGCCCGGGTTTTGTAGTTCGGACCACTATTAGGTACAATTAGTGTAAATTAATTGTTCTTTCACACTTCGTTCACCCTTTCATAGTGCATCCTACACACGGCTAGTGTGAAAGAACAATTAATTTCCATTAATTGTAGCTAATAGGGGTCCGAACTATAAAGCCCGGGCCTTGAAGTACTTACAGCATAGTAAGTCACCATTAAGGTAGTTGTCTCATGTGTTTATGAGAACTCCTAGTGATTTACCGGGAAAAACATGAATCAGTTGGAGAATTTAATGCCATGTTGGCACGTTGTCCACAGTAGCTCAATGGTTTAGAGCGGCTGAACGGAGACCAGAAGATCCGTGGTTCAAATCCCGGCTATGGCATTGAATTTTTCAGTCTGGCTCTACACTTTATTTAAAGAGTCCTCGCTTATATTATCTCCACGAAATTCCATTTCTTGTTTACTTCCCTAATGGGATATTGTCTGAAAAGTCTGTTCTGTTAAGCCTAACGTTCTCATTGTATTTTACAATATATAGACGTAAACTTTCCCGAAGAGCATCTGCAATTTTGTTAGTGTTTTTTTTTTCTCAGCTCCTTCAATCCGTCACAATTATGTTCTTCATACCAACGAGTCTGAAATGTCCTTGGGTATTTTGAAGATACTGTCACCCAATTATCGGAAGGCACGACCAACTGGAGCTGGGTAGGTGACAGGAGGCATTCAGGCCACGCCCACCCATTATCTTGTAGCGCTAACATAGGGGATGTTTAGGAAAGTGTCATTAGGCCTCCTCCCCCTGACGTCTGGAATAATCGGGATGATTTTCCGAGCCGCGAAGCTTCCAGAAACAGGAATCTTCCTATATAAGGGCTGCAGTGGACGAGTCAGTTCAGCTCTTCAGCCGTGAAGAACGCAGTGCTAGGGAACGGACTGAAAGACTGCGTACGTGTATCAGAGGAGTTGTACGTAACTGCAAGTGTGAAGTGGACCTGTGACAGACGAACTGGTGGATTGTAACTGTGTGCGCTACATAATTCTGTGTAATCGGCAAGTGCTCCAACTGTAATTTAGTGGAAATAAAGAACATTTTGAGTTTGTGCAATTGGACTTTTAATTCTACCAACCCAAAAAGTCACAATACTCTGCCGCAAAGTTTTTCCAAACATACCACTGGTGTTGGCCTACCGACATTCACCACGTCGATTTTGTCATCATTTTTCCATAAAGAAAACAGTATTTGGAGACATACCAAGTCGGATGTTGGATTCATTATAAATCTCTTAAATATGAAAAATTAAACACTTCATATATCACGCAATAATCACTGATCACATAAAAAATTACGTTTGCACACAAGATGCAAACTGATAATAAATAGTACCACATGACACGCGGGGCACGCTTCAAGCGGGTTACCACTCCTACCAACATATTTCCTTTCAAATAAACGAAAAAGTAGGAAGAAGGTTAGGCGCGGCTCGTGCTTGTGTGCTACAGTGCTACAGCACGATGGTTAGTTTGCTGAAACGAATGTCTTAACGTTTTCTTTGCTTCTGTCAGATTAATACGAGGGGGAACCCAAAAGAAACCGGATTGTTGTCATAAAAACTTTATTGATGAACCTTTTTACAAAATTACTTCAGTCACCTTCAAAATACTCTTCATTACATGCGATGCACTTGTCAAGTCTCTTTTCCCACTGTTGGAAGCATGTTTGGAACTCTTCAAGTTTGATATTGTCCAGTGTCCTTTGCGAAGCTGTTTTTACTGCCTCCACATCGTCATAACGCTCCCCTTTTGGCGTTTATTTTTTTCATTCGTGGAAATAGGAAAATGTCGCACGGGGCTAGGAGCGAATATGGAGCGTTAGGAGCGGCAGACCACCTCTGAGATGCCAAATAGTGGGTCTCTCGTAAGGCCGTGTGTGCTGGAGCGTTGTCGTGATGCAGAAACCAGTCACCTGATTTCCAAAGTTCCGGGCGTTTCCTCCTCACATCCTCTCGCAGACGCCTTAAAACATCCAAGTAAAAGTGCTGGTTAACAGTCTGGCCAGGGGTATGCACAATTCCACGAACATCAAAAACGACAATGATCATTTTCTTCACACTTGACCTGACTTGCCTTGCATTTTTTGGTCTGGGAGATGATACCGAAATTATGGTTTGCCAGAAGCAAAGAATCATGATAGATGTCAAAGGAATGTTGGTTCTTTGTTACGACCAGGGCAAGGCCAGTTGAGTTGGGGGAAAGTGTATAACAAAGCAATATAAGAAGCAGTGTCCTTAGAAGATTTCTAAAGGAATTGTCACTTGACGTGTATGAATAGGGAATTCTTTGGATCATTGACAATGGCGACCAAAACAGCCACAAAAGGGACTTTGTTTGAAAAGGAATTTTGAGAGTGAAAGTTAGATATACACACACACACACACACACACACACACACACACACACACACACACACACACACACACACACACACACACAGCTGTGGTGAAAAAAGCACTCTTCGGCGTGAAGCCGATGTGGCTAGTTCGCGGCTAGGAAGCCATTATAAACAGTCTTCGGCTTGAAGCCAAGCAGAGGAGTCTTCGGTGTCAGGCCGATGAGAGGAGTCTGAGGCGTGAAGCCTATTAGAGCGGTCAACTTGTTCTGTCTTGAATATTTGTCGGGTCATCAAAATGTATCGAGTAAGAAACAATTTGCATTCAGTAACTCTAAACCGCGATTGGTAACCCTCGGTCGGCAACTTCCATTTCGATGTTTGAAAAGAAGAAGCAGTGAATAAATAATTTGGAGACGGGCATTCTAGTGTTATTAAAATCTCCTTCTCTCACCCATCCACGCATACCCTGAGAGAAACCTCATTGCTCGCCGACTTATTTGCTCACCCATAAACATTTTAGTTATAAATTGGCGCCGCAACGTAGAACTCTTTGTTCGACAGAAACAATATTTGCATCAGAGAGCTGGGAGTCCTCCACTGGCTTGACGCTTGCTTGGTTTCTGGGTCATACCGGTAACACCAACTCTCATCCCCTGAAGTGACTTTGTTCAAGAAGTTTGGATCACGTGCAATCTCTGTTTTAAAGTCCTGACACACATTCATGAGGATGGTTTTGTGCTGCTGTGTGAGAAGGCGCGGAACAAATTTAGCAGCAACACGTCTCATGTGCAAATCCTCCCTCAAAATCCGCTGGCACGAGCTCCAACTGATTCCTGTCGCTGCTGAAATTTGGTCCATCGATTGGCGACGATCCTCATTGTTCTTTTGGCAGACCTTTTCAATGTTCTCCTCATTTCGCGATGTTGAAGGGCGTAGAGTACGAGCTTGGTCTTCAACACACATCTCACCACGTTTAAAGCGCCCAAACCAATCGAAAACCGGGGTGCGGCTCATACCGTCCTTCTGGAAAGCTTCCTGAAGCATTTGGTGTGTCTACGTTGCAGTTTTTTTAAGCAAGAAACAAAATTTCATACACACTCTTTGTTCTTTTAAAGTTGCCATAACGACTTCGCAGAGGTAACCCGCCAGAGAAACACAATACCACACTTGCACGTTCAGCTCTACACTGATGCCGTCTGCACTGTTGTTTCATGAAAGTCTCTACTAACACCATCTAGCGTGAGAACCCTGCACTAGGTCTACGAGTGGCAGGGCCCTTCCCGTTTCTTTTGGGTGCTCCCTCGTACGCGCTAGCAAGAAGCATGGATGGCTGTCAGACACTTTAAAGTAACACGTGACCACTATGTGTGCTACACCGAAGAGCTATGTGTTTGCGGGAATGTTGTCCAATGAATGCATTTGACATAGCGGTGCATTGCTTTGAGACCACTCTTCTGATTGGCTGTTTTTGCTTGGGATTGTGCTACGGTCAAAGCTTCTTCTTGCTGTAGTGTTTCCAATGCCATCTGCAGTAGTTACAGTAAACTACTACCGCTAGAAGTGCTCTTGCAGGTATTTGCTTGCAGGCGGGAGCCACGAATGTATGTTGGCACTACTGCCTTTCGTTATTTACAATTCCAATTATTGGCTTACTAAAGACAGTTGTGCAGTTCAAGTTATACTGTTATGGTTGATGGTATCACCACGTCTTTTGCGTGCACTAACATAAATTTGGTGAGCAGCTTAATCAGTTACGCACGCCTCGGTAGTGTAGATGGTAGTATGTCTGCCTCACGTTCAAGAGGTTCCGAGTTCGAATCTCAGTCAGGGTGAGTTACCTGGATAAGTTTCTTCCGGGGTTTTCCCTTATCCTTAAAGACGAATGTCGGATAACTGTAAGGTCCTTGGACCCTGGACTCATTTGAGCATCATTTCACCCAATTCATTCACCGTCCGATATGACTTAACGTTGGAGGACGTAAATTACAACAACAACAACTAATCAGTTACCCTTTCTCTAGAAGAACCCTGGAGGAAAAAGTGCAAATCAAGCAATAGGATAGGCAAACTCCAGAACTAATTATAACGCAGTGTGCAAAATGAGGGAGAAATAATTCCTACACCAGGCGTTTTAGCCCCAAAGTGTATGAGCATAAGCGGGTATGTGGATGCCAAGAAAGAAATGCTCTGTTCTGCTTTCCATGCCTGCACTTCGGAAACAATGATGCTTGGAGCACAACGGGAGTGACAGATTTAGGTAACCTAAATGTGCTTATTAGTAAGCATAAACAAAACGTAAAGCGTTTAAATGATGTACTAGATTTAAGTGCTTTAAGCAATATAAACATTACGACACAGTTAAGCCGTGCATATCAGGTTGCGAGACTGAAACATAACCAGCAAGTTGAAAAAAACAGACATATGCTATCGCGTATAATTTATTGCATTATGTTGTCAATGGAGAAGAGTATTGCCTATAAGCTGGAGGATTTTAACACCAGAGTCATTGATAAGTTCTGCAATAGAAAGTAGCACCACATGGACTTCATACTTCGACATTAAGACCGTAAGTATTTCTTTAACACTAGGTAACATTGTAGCACACTCCTAATTTTATCCACCAGCCGCTACTGAAGAAAGTCCTGTATTGTGTTGGTAACACGAGTTAGTACGGAATATACGGCTTCTATGAATCGAATCTCTAGTCATGGTAACCAAAAATGCATTCTGCCCCTCCAACTACATCTGTTATGGTCACCTTGGCCTTTTAATAACGAATCACTAGTCGGGAAGTAAGCTGGCAGCATTATCGACACGCGAGCGCCAAGAGAGCGGTTCCATTACTAAATATAACTTGGAGAACCTTTATAAAGAAAATTAAATGCTAGTATATAAAACATAACCATGTAAAATAAGACTTGAAGATTTCCTGGCGACAAATATGCTCAAGTTGTTCTCGGGAAGCAAGCTAGGTGAAAAGACGATTAGAAATCGACGTTTCGGGAGTGTGCATCTCTACCATCATCAGGATATTTATTAAATGTTATAACCACAAATAAAACACTGGATATAGCACAAATATAAACAAAGACAAAACACTATCAAAATTCGCATTACTGAACCAAAGACTGTTTTCAGTAAATTAAATGCCAGTTGAGGAGATGGCGTGAGTATAGAAAATTAATTGGGTCAAAGAAACGTAACTACTTAACTTGATTATCAAGCTGTATTGATCTGTGCTTAAGTCGACGGATTTCTATGCTTAAGGCCGGTTTCCAAGAGGAGCTGAACTGAAATCCAGCATCACGATTAAGCGTGCTCCTCTCAGAGGAAATGGCCAAAGCCTCTTTAACTCTCCGCTACCGGTAACTGTTGCATTTTGCCAAGATGGTCATCTCCCGAAAGTTGGCTCTATGGTCGTTATCAAAACAATGCTCTGCCAGCCCAGACTTCTCAAATTGCATTAAACGAATACTCAGTTCACGTTTGTTTGTTCTGGTAGCGATGGTCCTTCCAGTTTGTCCTATATACGGTGTCCCACATTCACAGGGGATGCGGCACACTCCCGAAAGTTGGAAGTCCAGTTTGTCTTTCACCGGTCTCAACAGATGTTTAATCTTCGGAGGTGGCTTGGGGATGGTCCTGATGTATTTGGCGAGAATTCTGCTGATTCTGCCGGATAGGTTTACGGTAAATAGGATGCAGGCTGTAGCGGTAGGCTTATCTGACGCTTTCTGTATTAAAGATTTCCCTTTCTTAGCTTCCTTTCGTCTTTTCATCTGGCTTGCTTCCCGAGCACAACTTAAGCATAACTATGCAAGTTATTGAAAAACGAGTAGGTGACTCGGCGATTCAAACGCATCAAGGAAGAACCGCCCCTGACATTCAGTAGCATTTTGTAATGAGTGAGAAACCGGGAGTATGCTAATTAGTATACTCTATCTCACGATAGTTTCATCCTGCTGTAAACAAAAAGACGGGGCTGACTCAACTCGCCACGTGTTAGACGCTTCATTCACGCACATAAGTTTTGCAACACTAGCAGTATATATAGCAGCGCTAACTTCTAGACAGTAAATAAATGGAGTTGGGTTACACATTAAAATAATCATTAACTTTAAGCGTATAGCACTTTTCGTAAAATCGTCGTATTTCTCCACGCGCTGTTTGCATTTACGCGATTTTCCCGGTGTTTTTAGAGTTCCGGATACTTGCTGTTCCATTCTAACACTATGTACAGAACTTGCGGAAACACCAAGGAGATCTCCAGTTTCTTTCTCAATGTTTTTATAGACGATTACGGGTTTCTTTCTTTAAGCTCCGCGAAACAATACGCGATCATTCGCCTCTCGCCACTTTAAAGGTTTGCCTCGATTGTGTTTTATTTCGGCTGACACACCGGCCTGCTCCATTATGAAAAGCTTACTGATTTTAAATTGCATATACATATAGTAAGATGACCTAATATGGAATACTTTTTATATGTACTTAATTTATTGCCCTTAAATTTGATATATAAATCTGATAACTGATAAAACAATTCCTCGCTAACTTAGGAATATAGTATTCAAAACACAAAGCAGACAGTCTGTAAAGTTAATCATAACAAAACATATTCTAGAAATGCACACTTGTTTCCTATTGGGCACATAGTGATCCTAATATGGAATACTCTAAACAACATATGAGCAAATAGAATATCAACCAAATTTGGTAGAAATGGTTTTGAAATATTTAAGTTAGAGCAGAAGAAAAGAAATAAAGTAATAAGATAAAACTACAAGTTTATTCTGAGCGAATTTCGAAGTGATAAATGTTTACATCTCATTTATGCATCCTGACCACTAACTGAAGCTGATGAAATTAATACTATTTAATTATTTTGGCTTCTATGTCCAAAAGCATTATAACAATTATTACCATATAAAGGTGTTCCCAATATGGAATATTCAACATTGAGATCAATGCGGTATTCCACATTAGGAACATTTTCGCCATTTTGTTTTAACCATTCAGCACATGAGCCAGTTATAGCAGCCTTTTAGTAAATTATTCAGGTTATTCCCACTATGATTCATATATCAAAATATAAAAAGTAAATGTTAATTATACTTACTTTATCCAGATGCACTGCCCATTCAATCGCCAAGTCAGAAAAACTCAAAACTTGGGCAAACCTTTATGGTGACACAGAAAGGCCACTGAACCTTAGCAAGGAACAAAGAGCACTGCCTTCTACACTAGCGTTCCTGCGGTAGCAGTTGCACTCTTTCCCAATAAATGTCACTTTCATACAGAGTGAGAACATAGGTATTTCACATTAGGCACGTATTCCACATTAGGGCACCTTACCCTAAGTGTTCCTGGGTTTGTGAGGTACGCGCGATGTACAGGAAATACAGTGTTAAATATCAGAAGTAACCCTACACTATAAACAATAACATCTTAATCAGCATTCAACTCGATACAGACCTCGTTGTGAGAGAGCTGCCTGGTAGAGGAATGTAAAAATATATAATACCAGTTTCCTTTAGTAATTGTTAAATAAAATGCAGCTTAATTTAACTTAATAAGTTAATAGTGTGTATAATTTCACCTGTCTTCTGTCTAATCTGTATACAGTACATAGAACATATCTATGTGGTATAAGAAGGAGTTAGATAAAATGTGGGGCTATTACGTTTATAAGAATCGAAACATTTGCATACTTTTCTCCTTCCGAAATTACCTCGCACAGAGCACTGTTCAGAAAACTACTTACAGTACTGTACCTAAAGGAGGGATTTATCGTACGTGTGCAAATAGAAGAAAACGTCCGCTAAACCAATCAACAGCTTAACCATTTTGTCTCTCTCTTCCCAACCAGATGTTTACAGCAGGATTAAACAAGGTTGAGATAAATTATAGCACAGAGTAGAACGGAGTTGCCATGCCAGCCACCAGTCAGTCTATCCCTGACCGTGCTCAAAGCCACTAATCTTTCTACTCTATCGCTATGTGCTGCTATCGGACAATCAACATTTTTGTATCCTTAATCCTTTGTTGGCATTGTTTCGCCACCCTTGGGCCATTCGCCAGAACATTACAATGCCATCGGCAGTCGCAATCAACGAACAAAAGTATCGAACAACAATAATAGAATTGATCTCATCCCGGCAATTGTTCAGGAATGTTTCGGCAGGAAGCCGCTAGGGGCGTGCGTGTGTTGCTGGGAAAGTTTTCTTTTATTACACACGATGGACGTGATCTGACTTAAAGATTCGCTCCACACACACCAAGTGATGTCATTGAGAGGTTTAACGCCAAGGCATTCGATGTGCTGATATCGATACCAAGAATGCAACTAACTTAATATGTTCACCATTTCAAAGTGACAGTTCAATGTAGCAAAGAAAATATGCTCAGGTGCGTTCCTTTTGTAAACAAAGTACTGTTTCTACCGAAAATTCAATATCAAAATTTCATCGGGAATTTTCCGTGTGCTTTATTTATTTTATTCTTTGTTATAAAAGGTGTAACTTAAAAACAAAATACCTAACTTAATATTTAAGTTCAATATGTTCTATGGGTACGATACTGAAAATATTCAAGTAAATCCCAGAAACTATCTCTATAAATTTTTATTTATCCAAAAGTTCCAGCAAACATTTGATTAAATCCCACCGTTATGCATGATTCTGGGATTTCCTCCGAAATAGGTCTACTTTACTAAATTTGATGTGTTGATTCCAAAACTGTAATCAGTATTTTTCTACTACGTACAATTTTTGCACAATTAGTAGTTTTACCTAAAATGCTTTAATGTAGTTCTGTGCATAAATACAAGGTCTGTCAATAAAGAATGATCATCATTTTTATAGTCATAATTTTCGCACTAAAATTCAATAATCTTATATTCTGTTAGCTTAATGTGAAACAAACACGCCGTAGTAGTTTCATTGTTGTTACTCCTGGTTCCCGCCTGTGAGAACAAGGCAAGTTCAGACATGTTCAGTATCACCTAACGCTGCAATGGAAGTAAAATGCGAGGAACAATATGCGGCTTTGAAATTCTGCTTTCATCTCAACAAATCCTCAGTCGAGGCCTATACAATGTTACAGGAGGCCTATGGAGAGTTTGTTCTTCCCTACAGCACAGCTCGAAGGTGATTTAAAATGTTTAAAGAGGGGAGACAATCAATTTCAAAGGAAGGTGGTCCCGGTACTCCACTTACTGCTCTTACAGAAGGAAACATCAACACTGCTGCTGCCATTGTGAGAGAGGATCGACGAATTACCTTAAGATCACTTTCTGAAATACTGAACATTTCATTGGGTGCCACCCACACGTTAGTGACAGAAGCATTACACATGAGACGTGTTTGTGCGTGATGGCTACCCGAACTAAAGGACATTCGCGTACAGGTCTGCATGTAGTTAAAGTTGATGTAAGAGGAAGATCCGGAGTTTCTTTCAAACGTAATCACTGCTGATGAAACTTGGCTACATCATTTTGATCCTGAGAGCAAACAGCAAAGCTCAGTGTGGATATCTCCTTCATCACCAACCTCCAAAAAGCAAAAGTGGTTGCTTCTGCTGGGAAAGTTAGGGTCATCTCATTCTTTGATATTCATGGAATGGTTTATCAGCATGTTGTACCTTCACACACATCAGTAACTGGACAATACTACAGGGATGTCCTGAAAACATTGCAAGTCCATGTCAGGCGCAAAAGACCACATTTCCGTGAAGCAGGCTGGATGCTGCACCACGATAATGCGCGGCCGCATATTGCCAATGTTGTTGCTGAATATCTTGCAAAAATCAACGTGAAGGACATCCCTCACCCTCCCTATAGTCCGGATTTAGCCCCATGTGACTTTTTTCTATTCCCTAACTTGAAGAAACGCCTTCGTGGGAGGCATTATCTATCATCAGAAGCAGTGGTGAAGGCTGCGGAGGCGGTTTTGAAGCATCTGTCATAAAATGGTTTCCTGCATGTCTTTGAAGACTGGCAGAAACGCTGGGAAATGGGCATCACATTCAGGGGAGACTATTTTGAGAAGGACCATCAAAATTGTGAGGATGAGTAAAGGTACGTTGTCAGAAAAAAAAATGAGATCATTCTTTATTGAACAGCCTTCGTATATTGTATGGAACTGAAAAGAAACCATAAACGAAGAAACAATACTGATTTCATTGTTGAAATTAAAGTGCTTCACAACATTATAGCAATGTAGCAGTGTAACAGACAACAATACATGCCTTATTTGAAGACCAATCCCTGCAAATTTAGCTCCGTCTATAACTGCGGAGGATCTGTTTTTGTGATAGGCAGTTGTATGTCATACATATTTTGAGAATGTGAAGCAATATGTCTTCCAGAAAGTGTAAAAATAACACTGATATATTTTGCCATATCTGTGGCAGTTTTGTTGTTCAAGCACTGGACAAGAAAAAATTTGAAGCAGAGAGACAGTCTCGTGGCAGGAATGAAAAGTAATTCACGAGTGTCTTGTGGACCCCAAAAATGTGCTTTTACCACATAAAATTAGGCTTAATGACGCAATATATGAAGGCTTTGAATAAGGATGGCAACTGCTACAAATATATCTGAAAGAACTTCCCTGGAATATCTGATGCTAAAATTAAAGAGGGAGTATTTGTTGCTCCACAAATTAGGAAGTTGATTTCTGATACCTTATATGAAGAAACAATGACAGACACTGAAAAACAGACAGGGACTGGTTTTAATAGTGTCATCAAAAACTTTCTGGCAAATTACAGGAATCCAAATTATAAAAATATTGTAGAAAATGAGCCTGATGAGAACTTTCGAAAGCTGGGCTGCAATATGAGTGTGAAGGTACATTTTCTGCACTCTCATTTGAACTTTTTTTCGAGAAAATCTCGGCTGGGTCAGTGAGAAACAGGGTAAAGATTTCACCAGGACATAAAGGAAATGGAAAGAAGCTACCACGGAAAGTGGAATGTGAATATGATAACTGATTATTTCTGGTCGCTGAAAAGAGATGTATAAAATTCTTTCCATAGTAGGAACTCTACAAACTTTTCATTTCATTTCAAGGCAGTATGTAACAAACTGGTTAAATGTTCAAATTTAAGTGATGATGTGAAACATTAGTTAATTCTGAAGAGTGTTGTGTTCGCATTTATGGATTTATTAACTTATATTTAATAATATAACATAAATTCGATAGACTAGTATAAAAATGCATATTTTACCATTTCAAACAAAAAGTTAAATTTTACATATCAGTGTAATGTACCGAGCAGAATGTCTCAGGCGGTTTCGTCTTCGCATTCGGCAGGTCCAGGTTCGATTCCCATGATCGACCTACCTGACCCATGGGTTTTTACGGGGTTTTTCCCGGGTCGCTAGGCGAATACTGGGTAGGTTAATGACATCACCCGGATATTCTGTCCCTCCATTAAATCTCCATTATCATTTCACATCATCTCTCATCTGGTGGTCTTTTTCAGAGTAGAAGTTACGGCGGGTATCTCGGTGGTGCATGGCAGGATGATATGCTCCTGGTAAACACTTCGCCTCCAGTCTCCGAGCCCGATGTGGTGGGGCCGTGACAGGACCGGGGTCGGGTGACCTGCCGGGGAGTTCCCAACTGGTAAAGAGTAGGGACTCTATACAAAATATAACAATTTGGAACTTAAAACTTCACTTATCTTATAAGAAATGATGATAATTCTTATAAATTCTCCGGGATCGCGATTTCATGTAAACATATACACATATTCAACTGGAAACAAAGCTGTCATCGTTACGAACGCTAGAAACCTTAAAATTTTAATTTTTAAAGTTTGGTATAGATATATTGATGATATTTTTGCAATTGTTCCTGATAAACTCATAAACGATGTTTTAAAATTACTAAATTTGCAAGATAAAGCTATAAAATTTATATTAGAGACTGAAATTAACGGATTTCTTCCATTTCTAGATCTAAAGATAATAAGAAATAGTAATAAATTACACTTTGGTATTTATAGGAAGTCTACTCATATTGATAACTACATAAAAAATAAAAGTTATAACCCTTTTTCACATAAATTTGCTGTTTGCATTAGTTTGATATATAGATTAATAAATATACCCCTGAATAAAGATGAATTTAAGAAGAATTTAAGAAGAGGTCGGAAACCTTTCAGACCACCCTCGTACTTGAGAATAACTCCTGCACAATTTGATGTCGTATTAAACATGTGTGTGGACATCTGTACTGTACCGCAGTGATTTCTTTCGTTTGTTTACGTGCAGCGGGGCTAACGAGACGACCTGGAAGACTGCTGTTTGTATGTCACGTCATTTTACTGCTCCAAGGGCTGTACATAGTAACTATTTACTGCAATAGAGAACATTTTAAATTTCTGCAAACAAGACTTTTCATTCTACGAACCCGCAAAGTCACACTAATGAAGCCTTACTATATGTAGTAGAGAAAGTCTTGATAGTGTGACACATTAATTTGTTTTGTTTCAGATATATTTAATAAATAATTACTTAAATTTGGAAGTCTATAAACAAAGTATATGCTAACTATAGCGTTGTTGTAATCTACGTCCTCCAACGTTAAGTAATATCGGACGACGAACGAAATTGGTGAAATGATGTTCAAATGAGTCTGGCGTCCATCGAGCTTAGAGCTACTTGACATTCGTCTTTAAGGATAAAGAAACCCACAGGAAAAACCTTATCCAGGTAACTCAACCTGACCAAGATTCAAACTCGGGACCTCTTAAACGTGAGGCAGACACGCTA